>MU865338.1:0-184328 GCA_033297215.1 Podospora fimiseda | reverse complement strand
ACTAAAAACCCAAATATATTTAAAATTAAAATTTTTTTTTTTAATTAAAAAATACCAAAAACAAAAAAAAAATTTTTTAATAAAACTTTTTTTTCAACCCCCCCCCCCCCCCAAAAAAAAAAAAAAAAAAAAAAAAAAAAAAAAAAAAAGATACACCCCCTCAAACCCTCCAGGCATCACATTATATCAACTATAAAACTACCTCCCTACTTCCCCCCTCCCTCCAAATTCCCCCCAAATTTCCACCCCTTAACCTTAACAGCCCTCATACTAACCAACCCATTCCTCCTCCCCGGTCTCCTCCCAACCTCCAAACAAATCAACCTAATCAAATCCCCATTCGTCCAATAACTAGTATGAGCACTCAACATATTCAAATACTGAATCTCCAGCGGCCCCCCACCGCTCCTCAAGTAATAATCCACCTGTCCATTATCATTCAACAAAAACGCCTTCTTTTCCGCAATTTCTTCTCTCGTAAAGTCATGCACCTCCAGCTCCAACTGTGAAGGCAACCTAGCAATCGACGGCTTAATCAAATGATCAGGTTGAATCAAAGTCGCAGACTGTTCCGCCGGTCCACCACCAGCCAACGTCGAAATAGTATTTGTAATACTCTTGAAAAACGTCGTGCTGATAGACGGAACATAAGCAGCCCTCAAACTCGATGCATAAACCGGATCAATAGTCCCATTCAACAAATACCCAATCGGATCCTCTTTGGCCAGGATATTGTAGATATTGTCGACCGCAATACAACCAAACATACCTACTTCTCCCACAATATCTTTAGCCACAGTATCTGTCGGATCCGCATCAGGTTTCATACGTCCTCGTCGAGGGATCAATGCCCCTCGCTCAAGAAGCATAAAAAATCCTGCCGGACTTCCAAGCAAAAACAGATTGATCGTGTCAAACTCAAAGTGACTCTCAGAAGGAGGAGCGGAAAGGTTCAACTTGGGTACTCTCGTCGGCTGCTTCGACAAAATATCAACAGCCATTGCACTTCCAAGTGAGTGACCAATCAAGTGAACCCGTCCCTTTTCTTCAAACCCAGGATTATTCTTGCACCAAAGTCTGTAAACCCGATTTGCTTCTCCCACAAGAGCAGCAATCATCTTTGGTTTGTGATGAGACATGTAAAACGGGACGTCAAACATGACATCAGAGACCATACTTCGTACCGCCGGAATCGTACCCGGTTCGATATCTTTCAGAGTGAACCCTTCTCCCGTTCCATCTTCCTCAGCGCTCATCGGACCTCCATCCTCGAAACTGAGTAGATGTCGCCAGTTTATAGGCAAAACCATGATTCCGTTTTGATCAGGTCGAAGAACAGCCTTGACCGCCGGTGACCGAAGTTCAACATTTACCGATCTTCTGAAAGAATTGACGACATGGGTAAAGTGATAACTCTCGACCCTTTCAGCAATTTTCTGACCAATACCATGGGCAATCAACACCAAGTCCGTTACTTGCCCCTTCTCCTTGTCATATTCACATCCAGGACATATTGCCGGATCTCTGTACTCCTGGTGCTGTTGAGCCCCAGCCTTGAACTCTTTCGGTTGTACTTTCTTCTCATGCATCTTCTCCCACACCGCTCGATCAAACCCCCGGACAACAGGCATACCCACCGTAACTCCCTTCATAATCTTTGCCAGCGGTCTCCGTCCATAATAAGCCGACGGTGTCTGACTAGGCTTCAACAAGAAGGCATGTTTTTCGTCTTTGTAAATAACCTCCGCCTTGGCATACATCCTCCTCTCCGGCGGCGGCATAGCCGTATCAATCTCCTCATGAACAGGCTTCAAGGTCCCCTCGGCAGCAGCCTCCCCCTCAAAACACCTCGCAGCACAAAACGGATCGCTCGATATCAGCGGCTCAGGCGGTAACCCATCCTTTGTAGGTCTCAACCTCTTGTCCGTAGCAGAATCCGGCCACAACCGATGAGAAATCTTTTCCTCTCCCAACGGCCCAACCACAATCGCCGATTTAATCTGATCCCTCCAAGTCTGCGTCCACGGCTTCAACTCCTGATACCCCGCCTCAAGCTGATTCGCAACCAACGGATCAACAGGAACCATAGAATAAGCATCAAACCACGTTGCCCTCATAACCGTCGCAATATCATTCACCGGCGACCAATAAATAGGTTTCATCTGCAGCACAGGCAACGAAACCACATGTAATCTCGAAATCCCCACCATGACCTCCGCCGTATCCTCCACAGGCGGCGGTGGTATTTGACTCTGACTCTGCACAAAACTCATCCCACTAACCCTCCTCCTATCCGACCCAGAGTTCGAACCTCTACTATCAGCTCTCGCTCTCCCAACCCTCAACAGCCCTCTCTCCTCAGGTGTCCCCACCCCCGAACTCCTATTCGACCTCGTTCCCCCTTCCCTATCCAACTCAATCTTTGCAAACGGTTTCCCCGTTAATCCATCACTCCGTCCAATCGACCCTCCCACAGCAGGAGACCCAGCTATCGTCCCCGGTCTCGATCCAACCACACTACTCCCAGGAATAACCATTGGACTCGTCCCCAATAATCCTTTATGTCCTTCCCCAAGCATCAATCCCATCACCCCCTCAACTACTTTATCCTCATCCAATCCCTCAACCCTCCTTCTCGTTAACCCACAAAACTCTTTTCTCAATTCAGCAGAAGCATCAACCCTTAACTCAGCACAACACTCCCCTTGCATCCCCGACACCGTTATTCCCCCTTCTTCCTCATGTTTCTTGACATGTTTCGCAGATAACCTCTTTAAAATCCCTCTAAATTTCCCTTCAACACTTTTTGCACTTTCTCCCTTTGTCTTTCTCTTCAAAACCTCTTTATGTAATCTCTTACAGTCGTTATCTGAAAATCCTTTCCATGCTCTTTCTAAACTGAGATTATCTCCTTCCGTGAATGGTCTCAAAGGAGGTTTAGACTCTGCGGGAGTGGTAGAGGAAGTAGTAATGATAGTTGAAGCGGCTGAGAGTGGATCATCGATGGGTATCGGGGAAGAATAAAAGAATTGTGTGTTGATAAGTGGTGGGATATCGTCGGTTGGTGCAGAGGAAGAGATGGGTCGGAGTCGACAGGTTGGGGAGTATGTGTGGGTTGGTGTGGCCATTATCTGTATCTACTGAAAAGAGGAAAAAGAAATGTCAGTCAATGTAAGGAAAACAAGGCGTTGGGTAAAGAAGAAAAGGGGAAAAATAGACTTTCTAGAAAACAGAAAAACAGTGAAACATCATTACCTGTACGATGTGTTGTCGTTGCAGAATGCAGCTGCGTGCAACACCACTACCTCCTTCGAGAACACCGAGCAAGCGACCACAGACAAACAAACAGCTTCTTCTTTACGCGCCTGTGTTTCTGCTCACTCGTAACACAACATATTAAAAGGTTTAAAACTAAACGAATTAAAAACCTGTTGAAAAAGTCAAAAGGTTTAAAAAGAAGCCTACACCAAAGCCAGGCAACAAATGCCCCCAGGTTGCTATCGGTCTTATCGTCCGCCTAATAACACGCACTTGACTTGCATTAATATACGCACGATGACGTGGTTCGGCGTGAAACATCCCTGTCAATCCCCATTGGACGCCCTACTTTTTCAGGCTTGAAGTACCGGAACTAACGGCGCACTATCCAAGTCATGTGCACTTGACCAAAAAAAAAAACGGTGATGCATTTAAAAAGCTTTTTGTTGAGAAGAATGTGATCACGATGAATATAAAGTCGGTGAATGTGCTTTGTTTTAATTGTTCTTGTGATCATGATTGCTTTGATTTGTTGGGGGGAATGACTGGATGAACCCCTAACCCTTCTCTCGTTTGAATCCTTTCCTATTGACATTTTGATGCCCTCCTAATTATCATTTCGCAAGACCTGTCTCCGAGGTTGATATACTCAAGTAATGGAAGATGAAGATTTTGTCACTGAAACGTATCTGGCCCCCTCCATTTCCAGAGCTGTCGTTGACGCCAAGATGGAGAATTGGACATGTCAGCGGGACGGTCCGTAACCCTCCACAGGTTGTGGAGTCATCATCTGTTGATCGATAAAAGGCTTCTCCTCATATTTGTGTTCATCACAGACAGAAACAATACACTGAAACCGCTGACTCAAAAACCAAATAACAACATGATCTATTCCCACTAATCCTACCCGCTTGGATGATACCTAAAACAATAAACCTAATTTTTTTACCCCTTGACTCCTTGAAAAATGCCATATTTCACCTCAGCGACCACCCTTCATGGCCTGTCGACGGCGCACCTTCTCATTAAGCCGAACAAGGGCCGACTTTATCTCGCCCTTCTCAAAACTATCGACATCATAATAGACCGGAGCGATTTCCTAAACCATCATCAGTCTATATATTCTCCTTCAACCTTTTCGGAAAAAAAAACTTACAAGAAGCCACTCGGGTCTGATATTCGTAATGGTCCGGATATATTGCTTGGTAGTCAGGACAAACTCATTGTAAACAACCCAATCATAGGTATTAGTCACAGAGGTACTAGGATGAATCAACACAAGCTGATCATCCTTGACAGTCTTGTACACCTTGCTGTTGCTGCTCTCCCTCATTGCAACCTGCATGAAGAAACCAGCCAACAACGCCCGTCGAATGTTGGTATAGTAGTCCTTGTTTTGGAACGGAGTGCTAATCAGTTCAATCTCATTGACCTCCATAATGCGCTTCAACTGGGCTCTAACGTTGTCCGCGCTCGACAGATGACGGAAAGACAAGAAATGCTCATGGCACCAGTTCTTGACATCCTCACCGTTCTGCTCCGCACCCTTGTAGGCGTGGTAGGCATTGAGAAGAGTAAGGTGGTCACCGTCAGGATGGGCAAACTGGGCCTTCATCTCGTCGGCACGCTTGCGGTTGTTGTTGGGTCTAATCCATATTGAAGGAACCGAAAGGAGAGATGTGATGGAGAGAATCTCGTTGGAGCAGTAAAACTCTGGTGACGAGATGAGCATAACAGCCAACCCGGGGTCGAGAGGGAATTCTGAAGCCATGCTACCAAGTCTCGTAAGGTTGCCATCGTCGTCCAGGCATGCCAAGTAGTTAAGCTCCTCCAAGGCGCGCATCATGGTCTCAGGGGCCGGAGGATCCATGAAATCAAAATGCACCAAATCTTCGATGCCAAGCTTCTTCAACTCCAAGATGGTGTTGGAAAGATTGGATCTGAGAATTTCTGGGTATGTTTGCTCGATAAGCTCCTTCTTAAAGGCCTTCTCGGTGTACAGACGGAAGCACTTTCCTGGTCTGGTACGACCGGCACGACCGGCTCTCTGTTGGGCGGACGCCTTTGAGATGGGTGACACAAGCAAAGACTCGACACGAGATCGGGGGTTGTAAATCTTTTGCTTGGAGAAACCAGGATCGACGACATAGACGATACCGTCGATTGTGAGCGAAGTCTCGGCAATGTTGGTTGCGACAATGCATTTGCGACCCGGTCTGCCACCCTTTTTCAAGGGCTCGGGCGCCTTGTCAAAGATCTTTTGCTGCTGGTGGGGTGGCAAGGTACCGTAGAGGGGATAAATACTCATGGGACCTGCATCCGACTCTCGAACCATGTCGTCGACCTCGAGGCTGATGCGACGGCAAGCATCCTCGATTTCCTCTTCACCTGTGAGGAAGAGGAGGATATCACCTTCGGGCTCGACGGCGTGGATCTGCAAAACGGTTCGGACGGCGGCCTCGACGTAGTCGCGCTCGGGCTCGGGAGTGTAAAAGATCTCGACGGGGAAAGTACGACCGGGGACGGCGAGGAGGGGCGCGGGAGGATCCTCCTTTCTCAAGCTAAAGTATGTCTGAAACTTTTGCGCATCGAGAGTAGCAGACATGACAATGATCTTGAGATCGCTTCTGCGCTGGGCAATCTCCTTGAGGAGCGCCATGAGGATATCGGTAGCGAGGGTACGTTCGTGTGCTTCATCGAGAATGATGCAGCTGTAGCGCGACATTTCGGGGTCGTGCATGGCCTCACGCAGAAGCTGACCGTCCGTCATGTACTTGAGAAGTGTCTTTGGTCCCGTCCTGTTCTCGAAACGAATGCTGTAACCGACTTCCTCACCCAGTTGAACATCGAGTTCGTTTGCGACACGTTGAGCGACCGACATGGCAGCTACACGACGAGGCTGCGTACAGGCGATGAGCTTGCCATGGGTCTGAGGAAGCTCATCGTAAAGGACGTATTGGGGAATCTGTGTTGTTTTACCGGAACCAGTCTCACCGACGAAGACTAGAATCTGAGTGCTGTGGTACATGTCGAGAAACTCCTGTCGCTGCTTGTGGACTGGGAGATCGCGACGGGTCTTGAGGATCTTGAAGTAGTTCTCCGAATGCCGTCTGCCGGTCCAGGGATTCAAATCCGAATCCTCGGCCCTTGAGGCCTCGAGGGCGGTGGTGTTGTGACGGTGCATTTTGTCGAGGGGAGAATTGGAGTAATTGCCGTTGTCCTCGTTGAGATGCGCGAGGTATGGGTTGTATTTTTCGTCGCCGTTTGTCTTGATGCGCTTTGAATCCTGAGCTTCGCCTTCGACGCTTGATCGCTTGTTGGTTCTCGACGAGTCGGCCATGGTGAAGAAAGGTCGGAAAAGTGAGGGGTAGCTTTGGGTTTTTAGATTTTTGATTCCTGCGAGCAATCGAGCCTCTCTCAAGCCGCAGCTGCCCTGTTTATTGCGGCTTGCCGTCCTCAAAAACTCACAGTGAATGGACGACTGACCCGGAACTTTTTTAGCACTGCAGCTTATCAAATCCGGAGAAGTGGATCCAGCCAACCGATAAGCTTTTATGTGGTACAATTGATGAATTCTGTCGCAAGAGTCATTGAGGACGCATTTTTTAATTTGGAAACTTGAAGTTGTGATACAATGTTTGAGTCATCTGGAATAATGATTCATCGTTTTCACCAATGATTGATTATCAGGTTGATGAATATGGCTGCAGGCTGGGATGGTGGACAACTCGGATAGCTGCATATCTTATCCGAAGACCCCGCATCAAAATCATCCCAAGCTGTCCTGGTCGACGCTAAAATCAGGAACCCGAACCAGAACAAACATTTTGTCGGCTCGTAAAAATTGAAAAAAAGAGATGGTGGGATTTAAGAATTGGAATTTATATCTGATAGAATTATCATATTGGTACAAAATAATATATACACACTGTTGAAAAGACCCAATTTTACATTACTGCCCAAGTGTGAGAGTGTCTCTCCCCAACAAAGAGTCCAGACCTTTTTTCCCTCTGCAACACAACCAACCCCACGCCATCCAACTGCTTGCAGCCCTGTAATAAACCCCACGACTCTCAGACTTGTAATCGCTTCTCCCAAAATCATCACCTCAAAAACAACAATGTCGCAAGTCGGCGAATTCAATCCTGCTTCGGACCCTTATGAGTCCCGTCCAACATATTACATTGGACAACATGACTCCAACCGATGGGAGGTTCTGACTGATGATCAGTACAGACAGGTTCTTAGCAGTGGGGTAAGAGAATCCTTCTTCATTCGTGATCGACACTACTGATACCATACCTCCATGTAGTTCAACTTTGTCACAGCCCCAATTACCAATCAACACTTTTTCCAGAGAGTTGTTGATCTGTACAAGGAATTCCTTCAAGAACAGGAAGAATGGCTGGAAAAGAGAGGAATCACCGCCGGCCAGAGAGCCAACCCTTCCATGCCGGGACCAATTGTTCCCACTCTCACCGATCTCGATACCTCATTGTATCCGAGTCAGATCATTGGCTCTCTCATTACTTATGCCAGTCCATGGATTGATCTCTGCTCATCCAACCCTCACATCTCGAGCATCTCCCGTCAGGTGCTCAACCTCGAAGTGGCATATGCCAACTTTTGCGGTGCCAGAACCATTGTCATTCCCGGTCCGAGATCAGATGGAAGTGGTCCAGGCGTTGCCCAGTATGCGCGCGCCATTCAGGAGGCATTACAACAGGTTTCTCGGGCAAATCTGATTATCCACCTGCCAATGTATCGCGAGCCTGGTCTGGAGGAAAAGGCAGAAACTCTGTCTTCAATCTTCAACACCGACACCACCGCCGAGCAAGATCCATCCAAGGATATCGATATTTTTACCTCGTGGGATTCATGGCATACCATTCGGACAGTCTGCGAATATTCCAGCCGACTCTTCCTGGCCCTCCGCATCCCTCGTCGTGTCCCCGAAAAGGCCCTCCAAGAAAGATGGTTCTCAGAACCCCTTCACTTCCTAACCGTCGACCAAACCGTCTTCCAGCTCAACCGTGCCGGCCATCCATCCCTCAGCAAACATCACCAAACCCTCATCAACCGCTACATGCGTCTCAAGAACTCCCCCTGGCTTATCCTGTCTGATGTCGGCCCAAGCGCAGAAGAACTCACCCGCATCTACAAACAAAAAGCCATCGAGTACCCAACCCTCACAGAAGCAGCATCTAAAGCCCTCGCAAAGGAGCGCAAAACCAACAAGACAGGAATCAACGACCACGTGGCCTACATAAAGCACCTCGAGCGTCAACAACTTCCATACACAGCCATGGAAACCCCCGCCTTGGTCAGCTTTCAAGACTGGCTTCAATCCCCTCTCCAACCCCTAGCCGACAACCTTGAATCCGCCACCTACGAGGTATTCGAAGGCGACCCAGTCAAATACGATCAATACGAATCCGCAATCGCCGAAGCAATGGCCGAATGGAAAATCCTCAAGAAACCCTCCGCCCTCGGAACACCCGAAACCCCTTACAACCCAGAGTTAGTAGTCGCAGTCGCCGGAGCCGGCCGAGGTCCTCTAGTAACCCGCGTCATCCGCGCCGCCGAATCAACCGGAACTCAAATCCAACTCTGGGCACTAGAGAAAAACCAAAACGCATTCGTTTATCTCCTCAACAAGAATAAACGCGATTGGAACAACCGTGTGACACTTGTCAAAACCGACATGAGAGGTTGGACCGGTCCTAACCCAAAGGACTCCCCTGGCACAACAACATGCAAAGTCGATATTTTGGTAACTGAACTTCTTGGTTCATTCGGGGATAACGAACTTTCTCCTGAATGTCTAGACGGTATCCAAAATCACATTTCCAGACCGTACGGCATCTCAATCCCTCATTCGTATACGGCTCATTTAAGTCCGATTTCCACTCCGAGAATCTACGCGGATATTTCCTCTCGTGTGGTATCTGACCCCAACGCGTTCGATATCCCCTACGTCGTCAGACTTTTCCAATTGGACTTTGTAGCTCAAAAAGTCCCCGGACATCCCCGGTTTCAACAAGCATGGGAATTTATTCACCCCGTGGAAGTTAACCGAGCAGATGATTTTGCCGAGGTCCACGGAAAAGCAATTAAATATGTTAACCCCGGTGGAGGAAGCATGTACGGTTCGTCAGGAACAAACGAACACAACGCTAGACATTGTCACTTGACGTTTGTTTGTCCTACCAGAGGAGTCATTCATGGTTTGGCGGGTTATTTTGAGTCGGTGCTTTATGAGTCGGAGGTTACTGGCAGTGGGAAGGATCCGGTGGAGATTAGTATCTTACCTGATCAGATTGATCGGAAGAGTAAAGATATGATTTCTTGGTTTCCTATTTTCTTTCCTTTAAAGGTATTTTTTCTTTTCTTTCTCTTTTTTTACATTGGGGGTATATTGGCTAATGATGACGATTATTATAGAAACCACTTTACTTTCCCCAGGATACAGAATTGGAAGTCAGCATGTGGAGACAAACAGACGACACAAAAGTTTGGTATGAATGGATGGTCGAGGTATACGCTTGGGTTGGACCTAAGCAGCGTAACAAGGTTGGTGCTTCCGAGATGCATAGCAGCAGAAAGGTTGCTTGTTTGATGTAGAGTTGTCATGTCAGGTTATATTGCCATGTTGAAGAAAAAATTGGAGTTGGATGTTCTGTTTTACTTGTTTTTATTTTCTTGACCCAAATTATATGCCGTGGTGAAATCTGGTTCCACCGTAACGCCAACTTTTAGAATTGAACAATTTTTTCCTTTTGATATGCATAAGTTGCCCTTCCCGAATTATTGGTTTTTTGTGAGGCGTCTGGATAAACCCGAGCAAGACTTGCCTATTCCCAAACCAAACAAATTGCTTAGTCCGCTACTCCAGCCTCAGTTATCAATTTCAGGCTCTCGTTTCCCTGGTCCTTGATGATCTATATCCCCTCCTCTTTTCGGGTATCATTTTTCTCTCTTTTCCATAATCAATCTAACCCCCTCCTCTTGTCTCTAAAGCTGCCCCTCAAATTGTCCGGTATCCTCCTCAACCCTCCATCTTTGTATCTTTATCCTCCCCTTCCGCCCCTCTAACATACAAAACGTTATTGCATCTAACAACCAAACCAGTCAGCCCACATCAACTCACACAAAACCAAATCTTCATTGCATACGTACCGAATCAACACCTGTCCCAACGACCCAGTCAACTTCCTATCGATATACTCCTCCGTATTCGAAAGTTGAATATTCATATAACTGTCGATTGACTATTTTTTTGTTAGCACATATCCCCGTAAACACACCCCTCGGTTTTTTCCGTATTATGATGCCCATTGTTCAAACAAGTCATTGTTCCGCGAATCCAGCCAGCTATCCACTTATTCACCAAGCCATCCAACCAGATATACCCAAAAGCAAGATGTCATGACGAGATACACAGCAAAACAACAGGTTGGATGCAAGGAGATAAAGCAAGAAGCAGGGGAGAGAGGTAGGCAAGAGGGTGAAGGAAAGAAGAAAAAACATACAACCAACCGCCCTTTATACTCTGTCTCATTCCACTTCAACCTCACAATCACGTCCTTATTGACTAAATCTTGAAGAAAAGGACGGGGGTTAACTGGGACGAAAGCGGTGGCCATCTTTTGTGTCTTTTATTTCTTGCTGTCGTTCGCTTTTCTGTTCTTTTACTCTCTGGTTCAAATCGCTCGGTTTTCTTTCGTTTTGTTTCGTTCGTTGGGAATGTGCGATATCGAGAGGTTTTGTTGCGCAAGGTAAAAATTGCTCGGTTTGGTTGGGTTAATTCGGTGTTGAGGAAAGGAAGGGCGTGATGCTGCTGCTTGCGATTGGTTTGGTTGCGCCGCGTTATGGGTTCCGGTTGGATGTGGAGAAGCACAGGGTTGACTGCCACGCTGCTGTTGAACTTAACAGGGTTAGGGTTTGGGTTTGATGCTTAACATTGTCATCAACGCCGTTCAATCCATGACGTTTGAGTCTATTTCCTTATTTAAAAATTGCTTCATCCGCTATCTTGACATTTCCGCTATTTAATTACCCTAATTATACAAGTTTGCATGATCTCAAGGAGCGTGTCGTGTCATTCCATTGCCTTCCTTCCGCACACCAAAACCGAAGCCAATTGTTCCTTCCCTTCCCTTTCCCCATTCATCTCATTGATTCCCGTCCCGTTCTAATCCAATCCATATTCCCATTTCATTCCTTTCCAATGAGTGTGTCGTTAATAGCAATTATCGCTTATATATGTGTGTGTGTGTGTCTCTGTGTCTGTCCGACTCATACCGTCGGTTGCGTGTCTGAGTGAGTGTGATGTAAATGCAAGATATGAGGTATCAAAAAAAGTGAAAACCCATCCCAAGAAAAATAAAACCATTACCCCAAATTGATCATATTAAATCCGATCCATATTTTAATCTCTGTACCACAAATATTAGCATCTGTCAAGATCACAATTTGTCAGACAAAAGATTGCTTGCTCACCTGCTTATTCTCTGTCCATGCCGACCTTCCACTCTCAGGCGAGGCTGCCCCCCTCCTATCCACTGACCCCTCCGCAGGCACCTCAGCCTCCAACTCAACCGGCGGAGTAGGCGGTATCGGAACCATCACTCCAACCCCATACATCACCCCGCTCTCCCCTCTATCATTAAAAGTGCCAACAGGCGATGACATGCCCGAAGCAGGCGACGCGGTATTCGCCCTCTTCATAAACTCTGACGGCGGCAATCGAGGTGACACCTCCTCTGATAACTCATACATCGGCGGCGGAATAGCGCGATACGAAACTGGGGTATGTGATAACTCCTTAGGCGGTACAGGAGGAGGACCCTCCCTTGGGATTTGCGGTTCCGGTCCGTAAACATCTGACGCGTCCCGAGATTGTCTCTTTTTCCGTCGCATATAAATAAAGAAGCAGAGTGAAGTAACCGCGATGAAGAAAGCCAAACCCGCTCCGACGCCTATACCAATAATTGCCGTGCTGCTCAAGCCTGAGGATTTCTTGCCGGTCTCTGTCGGTACGTAAACAACCGGTGGGGGATCAGTAGCCGAAGGGGGTGGCCGAGATGTGCTGACTGCCGTCGGGTCGCCAGCCCTGAAGCGTACGTGAATTCCATGGGCCGAGATGCCACCGGTTGGGGCATCAAACCCTGTTGTTGAACCACCGGGAATGACTGCTTCAATAGAAAGCGCGGCGCCGCCTCCTCCCCATGTCGTTGTGCATCCCAAAGAGACTTGATTTCCATTCACTCCACATGTGTATTTTAGATTACTGCGTCATATGTTTAGCCGATGATCTGATACTCTGATAAAGTACTCAACCTACCCCTCAGGACAGCACGCAACGGCTGTTTCCTGTTTTGCCGTCTCTATGCTCGAACATGCCGTCGTATATCCCGTCGGACAGAAACCAGGTGAGTAATAATTCGTCGGTTCTGGTTGATAACTTTTTGGAAAACATTCCGGATCGTCGGTGAATAATGGACCCTGGACAAGGGTTCGAGTTGCTGCCGTATTTGTTTGCTGTGTTGCGCTTGCAACAAGAAACACCTGTGTAGCGACAGAAGAGCAACTCGCCGGGAACTCATATGCCGTCGTCAATGGACCGAGGATCACCATTGTGACTTGGCGGTGTGTATGGTGTAGTATCCGAGCCTTGTCAAACCATCAACAAATCTCAAAAAGATTGAAATATGGACAAAAGGAGAAATGAAAAAAGGAAAAGAAGAGAAAAGAAGAGAGAGAGAGAAACAAAGATCTGATCTGGACCCAACGGCGCAATTTGGACCCCCGGCTCAAATCTGCACACGCCGCCTCTTCGCTGCTCACACTCTCTCGATTGCTCACTCACTTCACACACCTCTTTCTCAAAAAGCAACAAGTGCTCACCCTTTCGCCTCTCGGCGGGTGCGTGTTGAATCCACTTTGTTCTGTTTCCTTCAGCTTGGGGTTTTTAGGGTCTTGGGGTCCCATTACGACCGGGAGGCGGCACCATCAGACTGTTTTTACTGAAACGGGCATAGATTGAGAAAGAGTTGCATTTTCTGTCTCTTGTTGGGGGGGGTTGTCGGCAGCTCGGGAATTTTGTCTGTTTAGAGGCGCCAATCACCCAATAATTGCTGCACTGTTGAGATTGTGCACACAGCCTTTCTCTCAACATCTTGATTCTTCATATGGAACTCGAGATGTTGTTGCTGTTGCAAAGGGCCGGCCGTTCGTGTGCAATTCCTTTCTCACTTCTCAGATCAGACGCCCAGCGCTGACGGCACAGAACGCCGAATGCCCAAACCATCGTGGCTGGGTTGCAACTCTATTGACTGCGCTGACCTAAGAGCCCACCCAAAGGTCTGTTGCTGGACTGCCAGCTCGCAGGCCAGGCTGCCACTTTTGTCTGCAGAGTCAAATGCAGTGTAAAAAAGGGACAGAAATGTTGACAGGTCCCTCAAAAGGCGGGGTGTCCGGAGTTGTTTGTATTCAAACTGAAAACCTCGCCGTCGACCTGCATTGAAAGCTGAGAGGGCCGGAACAACATGTTTTGTGAATATCAGGGCGGCGTTGCTCTTCGGAATCTCATCATTGCTTCATCCTTTTTGACTCGAAAGGTCTCTGCAAAGGTCATCAGGAGATTCGCGAGATACCGACGGTGACCTTCTGTGGATGATTTTGGCGCATCTTGGTGATGTCCGGGCACCCTTGCAGCCCTGCAGGGCCAACAGCAGGTCAGCAACAGACACAAGATGCATTGCATTGCTTGTGCTGTCAAACCCGCCGACCACAAATTGGTATCCCGTATAAATGATGTGAGTCAATCCATCATCGTCTTTTTACATTTCGCAATGATATCAATTGATTCTCGGACTTGATAAAATGAAATAAATGCAAAAGAATTCGAAGCTGACAATCTCCATCTCGGGAGAACCTTCCGTTGTAAACAAAAGAGACAGCCTGACTGACAGAAGGATTTTGAACCCAACCATCCCTCGTCCAAACATGGTTAAGCCTGCTTGGCAAATTCAATAGTGGAACCTCCAGATATGCAGACACTTTCTTGATCTCTTTTGATTAGTTGATTCTTTTCGAGCTCTTGATGATACGCGCACGTGTCGCGATAACGTTATCGATAGAGGTGACCGACAGGGGTAAGCTTTATCACTTGTACTTTCCGGACAACCACTCCTACTCTTTTCCCCTTCCAATCACGACTCAACCCCTCATTCTTTTTTAGTCTGGACGTTCTGGCCGGGCTGGATAGGTTGTTACCCCTCATTCAGCCTGCATTTCACGATTGGATTGATTGACTCGGACTTGGAATTTTGCAGAGGAATGATGCCATTGGGTTCTTTCCCCTCCGAAAACATGATGTGTGTGCAGGTGCGGAACAAAGACGCCTTCCCACACCCACACCACTTTCCTGGTCGTATGCAGCAAGCAAGTTTTATGAAGCGGTGGTGGTGCCCGGGACGGGAAAAAAAGATAAGCTTAAGATATATGGACATTTCCTGTTCCTGACGGAAATGGGATTTTCTTTTTAATCAAGTAGAAGAACAATTGCATAGTTGAGACGGGAACATCTATTATCTCCTTTTTGGCTTCTCGTCTCGAGTTTCCCTATCGTACCTATTCCCTAGAACCTCTTTCTTGCAATTATTCTTTCTGTGTGCCCAAGATGAGAGCGCCGCCGCCCCCCTTCACAGCGGTTCTCGCCCTCCTCATTTCCAACGCCCTCGCCCAAGTAGACAACAACCAAGTGGAAAAAGTCTGGTCTTCCGTCTCTTGGGTCTTTTACGGCGATCGCACCCCTCTCGTCTCCTACGATAACCCAGCAACACTCACACCCCTAGGCGCCCAACAACTCTACACTCAAGGCGCAGCACTCCGCGACCGCTACCTCCGCATCAACCCCGAAGACGAAAACAACGCCCCCCTCATCGGCATCTCCCGCAACGCAATCGATAACTCCCAACTCAACATAATCTCAACAACCGACAGCTACGTAGTAGGCAGCGCCACCTCTTTTCTCCAAGGCCTCTACCCACCCGTCACTCAAGCATTCCCCAACTCAACAGGCGGCCTACTAGCTGCTTCCCTCTCCAACGGATCAATCCTAAATTTCCCTTTGGACGGTTATCAATATCCCAACATCCGCACCTTATCCAGAGTCAATGACCCTGATTCAATATGGATTCAAGGTCACACCCATTGCCCAAAGTATCTAAACTCTATGCTTTACCCCTTCAACGACAGCTACGCAGCACCAATCAACGACCAAAATATCGCCTGGTATCGCCAATTATATAACCGCACTTTTAAGGGAGCTTTTAATCTGGCTAATACCAACTTTTTTAATGCTTATAACTTGTATGATTATGCTAGTTATCAGTATATCCACTCCAACGACTCGGATTTGAGAGAAGACGAGATTATGAAATTGCGGTCTTTGGCAAATGCCGAACAGAGATGGAGGAACGGCAACTTGTCTGTCTCGGGTTTCAAAACTGGAGACAGGATCAGAGCGATTGCAGGACGAACTCTTGCTAGTAAAGTTTTGAGTTTGTTTATGGATCATATCCGATCTGGAGGGGCACAAAACAAGTTCAATTTGGTCTTTTCCTCGTTTGAACCGTTTGTGGCGTTTTTTGCGTTGGCGAGGTTGACCTCTGGACCTTCGTTTACGTTGTTTAATCAGCTACCGCATCCGGGGTCTACAATGTTGTTTGAGTTGTTTAGCGTTGGGGATCCAAATGATACCAGTTTCCCCGGGATGGAAGGGATGAGTGTTAGGTTTTTGTACAGAAACGGGACGGACCCGGCGAGCAAGTTTAGGGTTTATTCTATTTTTGATAATGTGGTTGCGTATCCGGATATGGGACTGGGGACTTTTAGGAGGTATATGGATGGGGTTGGGGTAGGGACGGTTAAGGAGTGGTGTAGGGTTTGTGATGGAAGTACTTTTTTCTGTACGGCGCTTGAGGGTAATGGGGGGAATAACAGTGGAAATGGGGTTGGGTTTTGGGGAAGAGGGAGGAGTGGATTGAGTAATGCTGCTGCTGGAGCTGTTGGAGCTGTTGTGACGTTGGCTGTTACTGCCTTGGTATTGGTTTTGGGAATGTTGATTGGTGGGTTTAGATTGAAAAAGGTTGAGAATAAGAAGAGAAAGAATGGGTTTAGAGGGGAGGATGATAAGATGGAGGATGATCCTGATGTTGAGTTTGCTAAAGGTGGGGGGAGGAAGGAAAGGATTGGGAGTTGGGAGTTGAGAGGGGGGAAGAATGTTACTACTGAGGAGAGGGGTGTCTCTGATGGGGCTGGGGCGAGTGTTGTTACGGCGCCGGATTTGATTTATCCTTCTGGTGCTGGGAGGTATAAGAGGATGGGGGATGATGATGGGTGGAGTGTTTTTGGGGAGGAACCTGTTAGGCCGAGGGAGTTTTGAAGGGAAATGGATAAGGAAATGGGATGGGATGGGGTTTGGGGGTTGGAATTTGGGATTGGGTGGGTGGTATGATTCTCCTGGCATTCTTTGATACCCATATATTTTTGTTTTATTGTTTTTGGTTTTTACACTCTTTTGGGATGGATGGGTTTGCAATTGTTATCTATGGAATGGATCGGAATGGGTGGGAACGGGAGGATAGTCAGATTGCATAGCTAGGTGCAGGATTAGTTGGTATAACAATGTTATCATTATATCTTGTGAGGTTGGTCTTGTAATTGGGTGATGGTGTTGTCTGTTGGGATTACCTTGTTGAGTATAGCTGTCATAGGATGATCGGACTGGGTATGATTTGACACATTGAGTTTCATCATATCAGTTCGATTTCTCATTATGCTGTCAGATTTCTCTATATACTCTATTAAGTAGCTAACTGTCCCGTTTGCGAGTGGTGTTTTGGATTATCATGCTGATGGTTGGAAGACTATTAGCATGGCATGCTTACAGCTCCAAGGTACCGCTGAGGTTAACAGCAATGTCGATGATATATTATTGGTTCTGTTGCTCTATTGTTTCGCTATTTATTTCCTTTCGTTGTCCTGTTTAGATTTACAAATTTGTCATTTACTAATTTCAGATTTAGGTGAAGCTGGATACGATACTACGGTTGTCAACGCGAGATCTCTTTCAAAATTATTTGGGTTTTCTTATCTCGGCATGTGCTTTTTTTCTTTTTTTTTTTTTTTTTTTTGAGAGGGGGGGGGATACCTTCGAGGTTCGGGCTCAATCTTACCTAGTCATCATCATCACCAGATTGGTCAGAATCGGGAGACACAAGATCCAGTCACTTTGGAGGATGAGGTTACACTGTACGGACACATCGCCGCAATAAATGATCCGCCATGGCCGCATGGCAATTACAGGGATTAGATTATATCTCGAACAGTAAACAACGGTGTTGCGGCAGCGGCGGCGGCATTGACGGTCTGTGTCGGAGGGGCGTTCGTCCGTCCGTTCGTTTGCCGTGTAGGGTATCATTCAACGGTTTGTTCTAGAAGTTCTTTTGTCTAGCTTGTGGAGAGGGAGCTTGTCGGTTGGACCGAGCTGTGCCGCTTTTGATGGAGTAGGTTGATGATGTTGGGTAGTAGTTTTGTGGGTAGTTGACAGGGTGGTATTATACGGAGTAGGTGGCGTGGAGTGGGAGGGGATATCGGGTGTGGGATGTGGTGATTGTAGAGGTGCTGTGGGATGTGGGTGAGAGGCAGAGAGATTGGAGAGGGAAGGGGGGGAGTTGAAAGGGGGATTGTTTTTCGGGTGGCGGGAGGGATATGTGAGGGGATAAAAATAATGGGAGGAGGAGGAAGAGGATTGGAGAGGATGTGGGGCGATGGTTAGTGTTGGTGATGAAGATGAAGATGGATGTGGTGTTGAGGTAGGAGTGGAAAGAAGTCTCTGATGGGGAAGGTGATGGTACCCGTACGTGAGAATGCGAGTAGACTTGATTTAATATGGTAGCGCTACGAAGAGTAATTCGAAAGGCAAACTTCCATGGAGAAAAGGTTATGTCAAAGAGAATGGTGTCGTCGATGGTGAATGATGAGGTGTGAAAATGTGAGGATGACTGCGAACGTTTTCTTCAACAAATTGAAACTATAAAAATAAAACAAAATTTCATTGCAATGATTTAACTTTAGCCAATAAAGAACAATTCTATAAAATGTGATGCACAATATTCCAAATGTCCAAACATCACCAGTTTGCCCATGTTGTTGTTGATGGGAAGAGCAAAAGGACAGGAATGATGTGACTTATTTTGGCATCGTTCTTGACAGAAATCCCGTGACCTCGCGTATTTCAAGTTCTCAATGCCCCGCTTTTACGTCGCGTCAATTGCCCCAAAACTCAATTATCCACCGCGACTAATTTCAGGTACCTTGAATCTGTAGGCAGCAGCCCCAAGAACCCCAGAAATATGGCCACTTCCAAAAGGGTCATTCTCGATTCCGAGGATGATGATAGCGACTTTGAAGAAACACCCAATATTGGTGGCGATATCGACCAAACCGAAACCGAAAAGCGCCACGAAACCATAATTCCCCAAACCAGAAGCACAGCAGAAACAGACTCATCCGAATCCCTCTTTGCCCGTGTCTACAATCAAGCAGTTGACCTCATGCATCCTCCCGAAGGAGAAAATTTTCCAGAGTCGCGTATACCGGATACTTTACCTTCTTCAGAATCCCTCTCGACCGTTATTCCCGATACGTTTCCACCGACAGAACCCTCTCTTCCAATGCCTTCATCAACTCGAAAATCAGGTCGCGCGAGGACCAAGACACAGAAAGAGACCGAGACGATTGATCTCAGAACTCCGAGCAAAGCTATTGATACCGATACCGTTTGGGATGTACCAAGCTCGCAGGTTGGGGGTTCGGCAAGATCATCCAGAAGTAGTGCAAGAGCAAAACGCAATAGAACGGCAGACACAACGACGCAGGACCCTTATGAGTTTCCCGAGGGCACGCCAGCACCAAATAAAAGAGCGAAGCGCGGCCAACCTACCAACGAGGTAGACTCCAGTCCCATAATCCTTGTACCCACCGATACACCAAGTTCTCTCAGACTATCAACACGAAGCTCAAACACCAGCGCCGCCGCATTGGATACATCTAATCAACTCTATGTCGCGCAAAGCGAACTAACCACGAGCCAAATACAGCAGTATGAGGTGGTCAATGTTTCTTCACAGAACGGGATGGAAGCGCCACAGCCGTCGCTGCCTGCGCTGCCTGCAGATTTAGGGGAGGTGACGCACAAATCTAGTGGCGCAACCGTTAGGACGATAGCTTATACTACTCCAAGTCATTTTGGTTCATCGAGACAGGATATGCCGTCGACAGCTGGTCCGGGAGATGCTTCGATGGAGGAAGCGCCTGTCACTCTTGAGAATCAGCCCGAGCAGTCATCTCCTGATGTCTTGACTGATATTCCCACTTCGACTGCAGCGAAAAAGAGGGGAAGGAAGAAGGCAGCCTTCTCCTCGGCACCAACAAATTCTAGCTCCGCGCCACGCGCAAAGAAACGTAAGGTGGTTTATGGAAGCGATGATGATGCAGATGAGTTGGACGGCGCTTATGGGGATGAGGAGATACCAGAGCCACCAGTTGAGGAACCACAGGATACTGTGGATGAGACATTCGCTCCTGAGGTAGAGGCCGAACTCATGGTCGAGATTGCCGCTCCTCCTCCGGAACCAGCAGCAAAGAAGAAAAGAGGACGCAAGAAGAAGGATCCTACCCCGGTGGAACCTGTACCTCAACTAGAAGAACCGAGCTTTGAAACTCCGGTCGTTGAGGAAGCAGAGGAACCTCCCTCCAAAAAACGCCGCGGCCGGCCTCGCAGATCGGAGGTTGCCAAAGCACCAACTCCTGAAGTTGAATCTGAACCTGTCGAACCTGAGCCCCTAGCAAGGGCCCCAAGAAATACTCAACGAGGTCGGAAGAAGAAAACTGAGGAGGAAAAAGAGGAGGAGCAGGAAGAAGAAGCGTATAAACCTGAGCCTGGACCTGGAGATGACGTCAAAGAAAACAAGAAGCAGGAAATGAAGCCTGTTGAACAGCCTGTGACGAAGACAAAGGAGGAGAAAAAACCAGCAAAAGAAAAGACTGCCGCGGATGTGATTGCCGCTACGAATAAAGTACAGTATAGAGTTGGTTTGAGTAAGAGGTCGAGGATTGCTCCTTTGTTGAAGAGTTTGAAGAAGCCTTGAGATGCGGATGGTAAGGAGGGGGTTTGTTGCTTCTGTTATTGCTGGTTTTAACATGTTATGGTTTATCGTGTGGGCGGATCATTTTTATTGGAGTAAGGGAAGAGGAGCTGGAATTAGTATTATACCCTGGGTGGGATTTTGTCATTTTTTCTTGTTGTGGATGGTGTTTTTGGAGCTGAGTGACCTGATGATGGGGTGGGATAATTGCTAAAGGTCTTTGCTACGAAAGGGGTTGATACATATGTTGTCAAGATGAATTCGTGTTAGATCACTCAGACGCTGAGGTTTAAGTGTAGTGTTATACTTGATATAATCGACGGAAGATTGAGAGTTGGCATGAATGGTATTTTTGTGTGTGTGTGTGTGTGTGTGTGTGTTTATGTGCTCTATATTACTTTTGCAAATGTTTTATGGGCGCTTTCTTTCTATTAGTCTTGTGATAATTTCGAGTAAATAAGGGTTTGTATGTAAAGAAGATGGATAAAAAGGTCATCTATGCTTGCGTCTGTAATAATGAGACGTCCTTTGAATCTAAGAATCTTCTCTGTTGCTGATTTATATATGACTACACACATATATATACTTCAAGCTCAGAGTCTTACCAAAGTATGTTGATGCTGAGTCCATGGCCGTCACAGTTTATAACTAGAAATTTGGATTTTTTATTTAACATGTGGTTTAAAACCGAAGGGGGGATTATTTTTGGGTTGTTGGTGTATGTAACTGCTTTTCGGGGGTTGAAATACACATATAAATATATATTGCCACCCCAAAGATAAGGATGTATATATTTTGGTGTTGGATGATATCTCGATATTAAATTGTGATCTGTAACAGAGGCTGAAAACTTTCTCCTGTTTCTCAGTTTATAAACTACGATTGGTTTAAAGCAATATAAAAGACATCGGGGATTGATGATGATGCTGTTAGTTCACTCAACTATTTCAGAAGACGATACATTGGTGCATTTCATAAAAGTCTCTAGATCACTGGGGAGATATGTATAACTGCCTCTATCTAGTAGTCTAAGGCATTATTGTTTCTTACCTTTTGTTACATTCGTTGGGTGATGATAAAACTGTCTAAGTTCTATATACGACTGTTATACAACCTTCAGTTTTTATCTCTTCCCTTTAATTAGTTATATCGAACCTCAAGCATCTCTAACAGTATCCAATTCCAGTTTCTTGAATCTCTTCATTCTTCTTACCTGCTGTCACTTTTCCTACCCTTTATTCTCAAGCATTTTTATTCCCCTTCAACCCCGTAGTATTTACATCTCCCCTCTGTTCGTCCGAAAGCTCATTGTAACACCACAGAAAACAAAAATATATTACAACAATCAATTTCGTAGTTAAATGTCCAAGGCTGAACGTTCCGAATTATAGTTGTCACCGCGGACAAGAGTTTATAAAGATCAAAGAACCCGGTGTCTATGGCTTCGTCACCTTTAAATTATGTTCCTGGGCTTTTTGTTGCATGATCGCAGCACTAACAAGTAGGATTAAATGCTACCGGGCCGGACGAGAAGCCACCGCACGGGACGCAATATTACCGTGCCGGACCAGGTCGTTCGGGCCAGGTTTTCGAGTATGGCTCGAACAAAACCGGCTCCGACACGGTCCATCCGCGCCGGACGCGGTTTGCAGCAATTTCTATATATTCGAGCCTGGGCCGAGTAATCCGCTCCCGGCACGATTGCTGTCGAGCCGGCTTTGGGATTCTAAGCTAAGGGTGTTAAGAGATGGATAAGGAGATCTTGGCCTGAACGACGACCTCAGCCTGATCAATGAAGACCTGAGTTTAGTGGACCAACCCCTCAGTGTGGTCGACGAAGACCTCAGTTTAATTAACGAGGACTTGAGCTTGGTCGATAAGGGCCTAAGCTTAGCTGGTGAAGACCTGAGCTGGGTCGATGAGGACCTCAAAGTTCAATCACAGTAGTAGTGTAAAAAAGGGTATTCCTTTTCTGTGTGATGGTAGGTATCCATCCACAAAGCTCAATGAAACAATCCTTCCTTCACCTACCACCCTTTGAACTGATCACAATTTTCTGGCTCACTTGGAGTTTGAAAACTCCCCTCATGTCTCCTTGGTGCCCACCCACGTGGGGAAATCCTTTCAGATAAACGAATGCAGGTCCCAACGGCTTTTCTTCCCTTTTCAGACATGGAAACATCATAACCTACGTGTATCTGCTAGTTTGCGGCGGTGATGGTCTTGGTATTTTCTTGTTCAAGATCCTTGAATGCAATGTAGCTACGCAATAATTATACTGTATCAGATCTCTTGTCACAGTCACAGTCACAGTCTTTGCCTGAGGTAGTTTTTACATAAGATGTCTACATTCCTGTCTTGGTTTTGTCGCCGCCGTAAAATCCAATCGGTGGATGCGAGTATGTGGCTCGGAAAAAAACGTGCTCAGATATTATTTTGAGATTCAATATATGGCCATGTGTTTTTGAGTAGTAAAGATTATGTCAGATCTTAATGGGTGGTATTCGGTCTTGGCCGTGAATGATGCTCGTTACTTAAGTTCTTGGAAGGGGTGATGTAAAGTCCGAGTTTGCTTTTTGTATCAGTGAGTATTTGGTGTTATGAGGGTTGATTTGAGACTATAGGCTATTATCTAGGTATTGATGATGTCTATTTACTTTGATCTTTGTAAAGATAAAGGATAACATAATGTATTTTTTGCTGTAGAATGTTACCAACACAAAGGCTTCAACAGACTTCGATTACTCTCGATCCACATACACTCATCTTGTCCATCGGAATGGGACTCACCTTCAAACCCCCAAGATCAAAGGGCTGAGCGAATACCCCCCTACTTTTTCACAGCATACACACCCCCTCCAAAAAAAATTCTATTTTATTGTTATTTTATCTTCAAAAAACAACTTCCTTCACCCCCCTCCAAAGTACCCATCCCCATCCCCATGACCACGACAGTCATCAAGTCCCTCCCTGAAGGCTCCACCCCCACCACGCGCAAGTTATTCTCAATTATATCCCCTGAAGGATTCACAAAACTCCGTTGGTGATAAGTGGATTGGATTGGATGAATCACTTGGGGGCCGCCGTTGACTCCCCATGTGTGTGTGATGACGCTACTGCAATACAACCCTACAAAAAGCACGATGTAACAGAAGAACGAGGTCCCATCCCTTCTAGAAGGTTTCCTATTGGGGCGTGTCACCTCCAGCTCTCGGTGAACCTGGGTGGGATTTGACTGTGTGAGTGGGTATTAAACGTCATGAGACTTATTCTTGCACGCGTCTGCTTTGTCGGTCTTGTTTATCCGGATGGTACGGGAGACAGAAAGCTGAGAAAGCTCGGTGATACCGAATTAATGATGCAATGTACGGAGTATCGGGACTGCAAGGCAGACTAGGTATCTTTTGTGTCACAACCAATGAGTCAAAAAAACAACAACAGAGACGTGAGTACCTACGCTGTCTTCTATGCTACCGAGTTTTTTTTTTTTAAAAAAAAAATTACACATCCAAAGCCATCATCTCAGCCTCATCATCCTCATCCATCTCATAATCACTAACCTCCTCAACAACCCTCCTACCAACCCCACTAGCAGCCGCCCTAGCAGCCTCAGCAGCAGCAACCTCCTTCTCCTGCTCAGCCTGCAACTCCAAAATCAAATCCTCCTGCATCTTCTTCTGATGTATCCTCAACTGTTCCAAATTCCAAATACTAACCCCTTCCTGATCCTTTGTCCTAAAAGGCTGAGCCATTCTCCTCAAGAAAACCCTAGCAGAACTAACAGCCATATCCGTGCTCAAATTCGTTTCCGAGTCTCTAATCTCCTGATTAATCCACTTTGGTAACTGAGCCCGTTTCTTTTGAAACCTTCTATCAGCCAAAACCATCAGTCCGTAATCGTCTTTTCCTCTTAGGACACGACCTAAACACTGTGCGGCATGACGCATAGCATCGAAAGAAAGAAAATCATTCTCTCTGATGCGGTATGTCTCCCTCAAAAACTCCAACCGTGCTTTGAGAATACGTGATTCTGTGTATTGGAACGGCACACCAATGCAAAGCACCGTCCGTCCATACTGATGATCAAAATCAATACCCTCTGAAACCTTCCCACGTGCAACGCAAAGTAAAACCGCACCGCGTCCGTTGCAGCATGCAGTTCGATAAGTCTCCAAAGCAAGCGAAGTCTCCTGCGCATCAGGCGTCTCGACAAGAATAAGCTTATACTTCCAGACTTCGTCCAAAATTCCCATTCCCTGCCACATGCTAATGATAGACTCCATGTAGAGATAAGAAGGGAAAAAGACAACCATTCCGTCTGGAGTAATCTTGGCAAATTCCGTCAATAAGTTCCCGTAGTTCCTGACGACGCTAGGTTCGTTTCGGACTTGAAAGCTCGTGGAAATGCTAGCTTGGTCGCTTCCTCTGGTGACAATTATTGGCAAAAAAGATTTTCTGGCCAAGGTCATGCTGTATGACTCTTGAACAACGGTTTGGAAGTTGAGCATTTTGGGATACATTTCCAAAGGGGAAATTGTTCCAGAGGTAATAATGACTGAACTGAAGCGATCAAAGACTGGTTTGATGGCAATTGCGGCGTCTAGACAAGTGAAATGGAGAATTGGATTGGGAACTTCTGCCGTGTCTGATTCGTAGGGTTCGAGGATCAAGAGGAAACCTTTCTCGTAGGTTGAGACGAGGGTTGCAAAGGTGGCTACTTCTTGAAGGGGTTGGTAGTCTTCAATGTTGGTAAGTTCCAAAGTTCTGACGAGGGAGGTCAAGCGTTCGGCGCAGAACCTCAAGGGTTTCTTCTCGATAAAGGTGTATTCTTTTAGATGGGCGAGAAAGGATGGTGGGGTTTCTGAGATGACTTGGCGGACTTTCATGCGGGTTTTGAGGTATTCGATGAACCTTCTGAGGAAGGCAACAAAGTGTTCTGCTCTTCTGATGTTGCCAGGTACTGCCTCATTGATGAGATCATCGGGGAGAGCTAAAAGGTCAGTACGAGTTTATCACTGATAAGGTGTGTTGGTACCTACTTGGATTGGACATAAAAGAATCTTCTTGTTGACAATCATCACTTCCCCTGAGCCCCTGAACAAGCTTTTCGTACTCATCTTGAAGCTTCTTTTGATCAGACTCCCGCATCTCGTTGATCTTGTTTTCTAGGTTCTGCGCCCCTCTTGTTGCTCTCCGCAAGGAATCCTCTGTGATGTCTGTGCTCAGTGACTCGATGCAGACGTTGTCAATATTGTGGGCTTCGTCAAAGACGACGATGCAGTCCTTGGACAAGTCTTTTGAGACGCGTTCTGCAATTTTGGGGTCGAGCAGGTAATGGAAGGAGTATATGATGACGTTGCAGTATTGCATCTGGTATGTATTAGCGTGATCCATGTGACAAGAAAGAAGAACAAACCATTCGTCTTGCAGTGAAATAGGGGCACTGCTTGTGCTCCTCACCATACCGTAAAAGACCATCAAGCGTCCAGACGCCATTTGGCACCAGATTGTGAGGTTCAAGAAGATCGAGGTTCTAATCACCATGTTAGCATATTTTCCAACCTTATGGATCCAGGGACGCACATCGTGATAAATACACGTCTCAACCTCCTCCCCCTTTTCTCTCTTCTCCTTGACGAACCCGGCAGTGAGACTTCGGCATCGGGCATCAACAATACTGCCGCTCTTTTCTCTCTTGACCGAAGGATGAAGGCACAAGTTCTTTCGACTCGTCAAACCGAGAGCTCTAAAATCTTCTTCACCTCCAAGACGATCTGCTCTGAACTTCATGAGATTCCTCAACTCAACCAATGCCTTCTCAATCTCGGACATTGTACGAGAGCAATAGATGAGTTTTCGTTTTTCTCGGGATTGCATCTGATATGCTATAATGAGGGAAAGCAGGGTGACGGTTTTCCCTGTGCCCGAAGGCATTTCCAATACGCAGTTACCTCCGGCATCGAGGGTTTCTGTGACATGTTAGTGATGGGTATAAAATAAAGTCAATATCTTGGAGGAACCCCACTCTTCAAGTCCACCATGTAGCTGTATCATGACAGTTAATGTTAACATGACTGTTTTGCAATCTCAACGAAAAAATAACAAAATAAACATACGCATATTGTTCTATAAAATGGTCAGTATACGGATCACAGGGATTTGTAAACTGGACGATGACATGCCTGGATAGATACGGGGATATGGGAACAAAACCCGCAAGTCGCTATCATGGGCATTTTGTCAGTTGTTTTTATTTTATTTTAATTTTGCAATCGATATCTCTTACTCGATGAAAAACTCCATTTTGATGGCCTACTGATGATGAATGTTGATGGTCCTTATTTGCATCGACAATCGCAGCCCTGGCTGGGAAATGGTTTGTTTTTGATCATCTATTGGGTGCGTTGTAATTCCATATTCTAAATGCGTGAATCAGATTTCAGCAAAAAATGACAATCGCTGGAACCGAAATGAATCGCAAAGTCTAAACCGTCGTCGTCGTCGTCAAATGATGGAAAGTCTGCAATCACGTGGTTGCTGCTGCCTGTCAAGTGGTGGCGACGCGACAAGCCTCAGCAAGAACAATGGAAATGTCCAAGCTTTCGGTGTGTCTTCACCTTTGACCGGTGGCTTCGGGTCCGTTCACCGAAAGAGGTGGGGCGCATCTTTCTGCCAGCGCCAGCCGCCAAAATGAACCGGCAACAGTCCATTCAACCAGACTTTTGACTTTTCAGGTTTCCAAGTTTCCAGATTTCCAGATTTCCAGATTTCCCAATTTCCAATTACCATTGCATAAGGTTACCAAAACATTCAACCAGTTGGTAGGAAACATGGCGGAACTCCATCCTATTCATGCCCACTCTTTTCCATATACGTGAAACATTAATGCAATCACAATGCATTTGCATCTCTCCGACATATCGCCATGTCCTGTCGCCATCATCATCAACATACCATCAAGGTATCCGTACTCCGTAAATGACGGCAATTCCGACCCGTCCCCTCCCCTATCAGAACCTTCCGATGCCCAGCCGTCCCATTACGACACTGTTGGTTCACCATGGAAGCCTTCCAGAAGGGCTCCCGAACTTCTTCGGCCAATTGACCATTTAGCGCTGCAACTGTGATAAATCCCGTTGCTACGACGTCTGGGCATCTATGAACGCCCACGGAAGGAAGGTCTCATTCAACCCCTCCCCCCCTCTCTCTCCTTTGGTGGGGGAATCGGAGATGGTGGATATAGTGTAGAGAAACGATAAACGAGCGAGCGGCGTCGAACGTTCTTTCACCACCACCACCACCGGTCCGGTGATTCATCAAACGATGGAACTAGTGTAAATCGCCGGCGTGCCCGTCGAAACACATCTTGCATACCCGTCCGTCACCCTTCTAGCCTGCTTCCATGACAGCTTCCATCACGATATGGGATCCATCATCCCATGTTCTGAAACAGACATTCACATTTTTAGAACATATCTTTCTCACATAACAAGCTGACATTTGTGGAGTAAACTAAGAAAGAACTAGGTATTGAATCCGATGAGTATGAATTATGAGGGGGCCAAAGAGAGAGAGTTACTTTATTCCCCTTGTCGGTATGTATACGTCGATCTGATCGGATTTGTTTCAAAACATGCCGAGTATAGCTACTAGATTAGGCGTTTCCTGAGAGGAGGCAATTCAGCGAATTCACACACGCCCTTCCCCCGCTTCCTTTACTGCGACGATAGAAACTGTGCCATTTTTTGGTAGTGTGTACGCCACACACCTGCGCAAGTTTTTTTTTTTGACACCATTCACTCACTGGTCGAAAAAGATGGCCGGCAGAGAGAGAGACGAAAGGTTTCAGCACTAAAAAGGCAAGCCCACGGCACAGCAAAAACGCATGGAAGCCTTCTAGAAAAGAATAGTTATTCCTTGCTTTCCGAGCCGAGACACAGAGAGAGGAGAACGGCGACCCCGCGCGTCACATATATCCGAAAACATACATGTGTTATGGATCGGATCCATGAACAATGGTGTCGGCGATTACACTATGGAAGGTTAGAGTCGCTAAACTAGTCAGGTACAGAAATGGCGTGTTTTCTTGCCTTTTCCATCACTTGGACATTGGGGGCCAAATCTCCATGTCGAAAGGAACTTGCGATGTACGGATATGTAGGGAGTTATTCCTATTGCTACTCCAAATGTTCAATATATCAAGAAACTCAATAAGGCAGGTTGCCGTCGATGGTAGGTTGGCCTGCCTCCATCCCTCCCTTCCCGATCTTTTTATCTACCATTCGTATACAATAAAATTGAGTGAATCTCAAATTGATGAATAAGATAAGTTACAGAATGATACCAACCCCCCACAGCCTCTCCCATCTCCCCACCTCATTGCGCTTGTCTGCGGCTGTTGGTCACTTTCTCTCTGCCCCCTGCATCTGCAACCATTTTTTACGCGCCACAATTGCGTGAGCACACACTAGTTATCTCGCGGCACTGTTACCGTTCGTCATCAATGTAATCTCCCCAATCTCAATCTCTTGAACTTTTGTGTATGGACTCCGTACCACATGACCCCTCTCTCTCACGATCTAGACCATTTTCACACCCACAAACAGAGAGAGGTGGAGAAGTACACGGTTATGATGTCCCCCTGTGGCAAAAAACAACAAGAAAAAACTTGATTAAACCCGGAAGAGAGATCAGAGCGAATGGAGTATTCCGTAGTGTTGTAGTGTATGTCAGCATCTTGTTATCCTTCATCATCATCAGACAGACAGGTTTTCTCTTGTTTACACGCCCCCCCTCCCCTGGTTTGGAATAAACATCATCTGGAATAGTCAATGTGGAGTTCTGCAGGAACAAAGACAAGGACATGGAGTCTTTGCAGCCAACAATAGTATAGTATTGCCACGTGCGGGACTGTAAACATCGGTGGGTTAAGCAGAGCAGTGTATATCCGAAAAGGACGGCTGAACAAAAAACATCAATATTGTGGAGTGTCAAGGAAAAGAATATGGCAGCCTTAGTAATGCATGTGTTTTGAGTCGTGGTTGTGTGACATCAACATGGCTCAAATATCTGGAAGCCTGCTTCAGGCAACAACTTTTTTTTTTTTTTACCCAACCACCTCCCACAACATCACATCACGACCTAGACTACACTGTTGAGTAACGGATGTATAGTTTCTATTGTAACTTGATCATGGCAGTGCAGAGTAAAATCTTGGTTTCAAGTTTTGTACCATGGTCAATGATGCGATTTATATGCATCTGGAATTTTATCTGATACGAGAAAAGTGCTATATTCGTACTTTTACTCACCCATTTGTGTGACTGTTACGGTAACAATCACAAGAGGCTCGGTTCTTTTTTCTTCTTCTCAAAACCCACCGGAGATATTGTTGAAACCGTAGTACTTTGTGTTCATACTCGTGTTTTGATGTGATGCGATGATGGTCTGATAACGATGGCCCTTGCAACTTGAACTGATAACACCGGTAGATGTTCGAAGGATTTAACTATGGGTGATTGAAACCTTCCTTTTCCCCTCAAAATGAGACAAAAATAGATGCTTGAGGAGCGTCTGATCTTAATGATGAGGTAGAATCCGCCCCCTACCTTACTATCCCCAGTTCCAGATAGAGAGCGAGTAAAAAATCGGCTTCATCGGCTGGCTGGAGATAAGAGCCTGAGGACAAGATAACCACGCTATGCAAATCCCTGAGTCTCAATTCTCAAGTTACCAAGCTGAACGAGCGATTGAGTGAGCGGATCTCTCTCTCGCCCCCATGTGATGATGATGACAATGACGAAAGAGGTTTCTCCTCTATAAGACCTAAACAAGTAAAACAACTCTCAAGGATGACCAGATTTGGTCTTGCTGGTGAGAATGATGATTCCAAAATAGGAAGTCAAAGAGAAAAAAAGTACATGTGTGTACACCAACTTCGATGTCGTCAAAGCAAAAACCCGAGGGTGGCTTGCCTCAATGCCAATATTTTTGATAAAACTAACGCGCGTGTAATATCTGTCAGGTCTCGGAATAAACATCGGACGAGCGGACGGACAGAAAAAACGAAATGAGATATATCAAATACTGGGGGAATACGCATTATGTGAGGATGATATTATGTAGGTGGGTGGGTGACACACATCATCTCAAACGCCGTATCTGGATATAATGAGATGACGGACATGGGGAAGCAGAGTGAGACCTATCTGATCCCCCATCGAGATCTTGTGTACAGGAACTCTTCTCGAATCGGTCGTATTTTCTAATCTCCACCATTGTCAATAAATTGATGACTTCATCATCTTTGGTGAACAACAAAAAACAAAAATAAAACAGATAAATAAAAATATAAATAAATAAAATAAAATAAATATTAATTCCAAAAAATCATCTGCAACTAATTCCTTCGTGTGCAACGTGGGGAAAATGCAAATGCAATGTTTCATGTTTCAGAATTTAGAAACATCCCAAATCGTACTCTGGGATTTTACCCTTCAGCCACCAACTCCAAAGGACCGGGACCTACAATATGCAAGAAAGGTTCAATTTACGGTGATGTACCATAGCCGTAGGCCCCCGCATAACGGACGACGATCTTGCTGTGGGCTGTGTGCATGAGGGGTAAAGGAGGGTGGGTGGTGGGTGTGTGATCAAGAAAAAATAAAAAAATGCTGTTGGTGATAGAGTATCAAAAACCAAATATAGATCTCAATTCTGATTGGAGGGCGCCTATTTCATCTGCAACCTTGCAGGACACAAAAGTGTAACCCAAGACTTGTCCATACCTCTTTTGGGATATGCCGAGTTGAACAAAAAAACCCCAGCCCTAGCGGTTGATAGAGAGTGAGTGAGAGTCCATTCCCAACTTGGAAACAACCAAATCTCACACGCTAAATTGATTGCGCAAGACATCAACTAACTCCTCCGGCAGACGGGTGACAGGGACCGGGGGGAACATCTGATCAAAAAGACTCACGCTATTTGTTGGCTTGTTGGACATCCCACACGCTTGTGTGGCTAGTCTAGTGTAGCCCTCCCGTACCTCCCGTCCGCCAACGGAGGAAGATATGGAATAAAAAAGAAATGAAAAAAAAGTGATGATATCTGCGCTTCGCTCGCTTGCGCTTGCAATACGCGGTAGTCAAACGGAAGTTTCCACTAGGGTTGCTACACAAAGTGTGTGGCGGAGTTTTGGTGCTACCTCAACCTGAGATAATGACGATGGTGTTGTTGCTGAACTGGGATAAAGATTCTCGCTGCCTGAGAAAACAAAGATCGTCGAGAGAGTGAGAAAATAGAAGGATGTGGTGGTTGATATCACATCACATCATGATCTCAGCATTGGTCACCCGAGATATTGCTTGGTTTTTAAATCTGGGGGTCATCGTCCGTGTTGGCGTTTTTACTGCATTTGGGAGACTCTTGTGTCACTGTTGTTGTTGATGATGATCGGTGATAGCGGGCCATCCTTCTAGAAGGGGATATCCCGAGCACCGACCTCTACCTATATTCGCACCGAGTATTCCGTCGAGTGGAGTTCGGACTTTGTTCTGTACAAGTAAGACACATCATGTGTAGGTTTATGTAATTAGTTCTCATTCATACGGAGAGAGTGGGTAGTCAGAAACAAATGTCTTGGTCACTTAGTCAGGCCAAAACGACTAATCGTTTTTGGGTGGAAGATGAAGTAGCGGTCGAGGTCAAAAAGTCTATCAAAAAAAAAAAACGCCAGTCAGCAAGCCAGCCGGTCGGCAATCACTAGATTCAGCGGTATTGATCATGTTTTCTTTCCCCTTTTGTGAGATGTGATCAAGATCCAAGCATGCAGTCGTTGCCTGTATAGTCAGAGTTGCACTGCACGAAGATAATACCAAAGATGGACGTCAATGTAACCAAAGACCCAAGAAAGAAAAATGTCAGCACTGCTTGGACCTTTGTGTTGCGCAACCCTCCCATCAACCCCCGTTTTTTTGCGCGCACCGGATTTCTTATCGTACGGTACTGGGTATATGGTTACTTTTTTGTCGTTGCAGTTGAAAATGAGGTACACTAACAGGTTTCTCGAATCCTTCGATTGCAGATTGCAGCGACCCTTGATTTTGATCACATACTAATTCCAAAGAAAGGATTTAAGGTGCTGAGGCGCAGAAAATCGTGGCATATGGCATGAAAAGTATTGCTCTTTTTTGCAGCGATAGTCTGGTGGAGGAGGAGGAGGAGGAGGAAGTAAAATGCAGTCAAGTTGGTTGGTTGTAGAAATTCTTGGAAAGCATGAAATGCTGCGAGCTTAACTGTGATGCCTTCGGGGGCTTGAAAGCCCCCCTCGGTACCGTCAATCGTCCTTTCCAATCTGCATCAGGCCATCTTGGATAATTCAACTGTGGTGGATCTCGGTCACGGTCCAGATTGTTGGTTCCTGCCGCCGAAACCCGGGGAAGCGGGGGCCATGGTGGGTGCGCCGTGCGTGCCCTGCCGGTGGAGTCGATGGAGATCTTCACCAAGGTTTGCGGAGCATCATCGGAAGCCAAAATTACCACGCTGCACAGATATCACAGTCTAAGCCTCTTAAGATCAGGCACCTGAATAATTTTTTTCTCTTCCAACTTTATCATCATGATTAATATTCCGATGATATCAACAAAGTCAAATCTCACCTTGCCAAGGTGCCTATCAAATATGCACATTACGCCCAGTCTGTGACGGGTACGCCCGTTGTTCCCTTTTGACGGTCCGACTCCTTTTTGTTAGAATAAAACACCAATTGCAACCATGACTGCATTTTCCCCGTCGTCAATTATCAATCCTCTACCTGCCTTGTTTGTGCCTATCCATGTCAATGTTGATGTGATAAGTGGGGGTGAAATTCAATGCATCTATCTGATGATGGCCGCTGACTGAGAGACCTTCTCTAAAAACAACTGAGGGTAGGTTTTGGAGGATCTTGAATTTGTTTCAAAAAGAGAGTGTTGTGCATGACTATTCGGCCCCATTTTTGGAATCTGCCGTTCCCCAAAATGTTCCTCTTGAATCCTGCTGAAAAAGAGGGAGGACCTTTTTTGTGGTTGATGTTGCCCAGGCTCAGAGCTTTGCCCCTGGTTCCTGGACCTGAGAGAATGGAATCCTGGGCCGGCAAAAGGATTTGGACCACTCACAATCGTTGCTTGTCTCCACGCGGGACCTAAAGGGTGGCCGTTCGTTCCCCGAGAGCTTGGCGTCTCGGCGACCAAGGGCCTCGCTCCTCGCAAAAAGTACACACACCTTGTTCCTGATTTTACCCACTGTGCCTACACCTTGTTCCTTGTCAGGTGTCTGTCAATTGAATCCCGTCTGTTTCGGGCGGTCTTGTTGCACTTTTTGCACCGCCGCACCAAAGCCATGCAAACACTTTACAGACTGCCGTGTTTCAGGTCCATCAGCCTGCTGTGCAGCGTACATACCTGTTTCTTTTAAATCCCCCACGTTGTAGAAGAAGGGGAAGGATCTGAGTCTCCCATAATAGATTTGGCTGAACAAGAACTCACAACTTTTTTGTGTTGCGACAGTTGGCGTCAGGTGTGGGGGAGAATTTGTGTCCGCGCTGAGTAAAGTTGTATCGCGACGCTGTAATTTTACTGTGGTGTCCTCCCGCCCGTTTGACGAGCAGGGCTGTGGGTAAAGTTTTCAGACCCCAAGACTGTGATATGGACAAATACTCAGATAACAGAAAAAAAGACTTTTTATTGGAGCAGAGGGATTTCTCATCAGCCGATGCTAGTCCGAGATTGATCCTCTCACAGCTCGAGAACCGGGTTTTGAACATTGAGAGGCTTTTTGAAGAATGTTACCACCGTAGGCAAAGTGTCGAATTCGTCCATGTTGAGTCCAAGAAGACGGTTCAAATGGAGTCAGCAACGGCTTAGAGGCGTCGGGATAGAGATGCACAAAAGCAGCCACTGAGAGAGCTCATTGGCGTCGCTCGTAAGTTGATGCGTACTCGGCATCCCGGTGCTACCCTCCCTACGAGAATCATTGTTGCCTGGAAGCAGGACCGACATCTTTCTGGGCTGTAATGGATGGTGGGGCGAGCGCTGCGTCTGCCTTTTCTCTCTCCGTTGTCCGTCCATCAATCCGGTTTTCTTGTACATACAGCGGAGAGTAGATTGGGGTAGATTGTCTTGCGTGATCAACCACATCACCGCATCAATCACCGCCGCGCGGTGGCATCGGCAGCGGGAAGTCCCTTTTGTTTCCGTTGGCGAACGGCGTTCAACAGAGAAGCGACCTGCGAGCCATATCTCATGATCTTTGCGAGTAAAAAAGATGGCAAACAAAACAGTGATTGGACATTAAAATCTCGAGTGTAATTTGCAATTGCAGGGGATCCTTCTCCACCGGTCTCTGCCCTGCCAGGCCGTTGAAGATCCGGGCACGACCGGGCTGAAGAGAAAGTCCATGTGGGGTACAACATATGTGGTGCGCGCATTCCATCCAAAGAGCAATCATTTTGAATTTCGATGATGATATCCCGTCCCGTAGGGCAGCAGCATGCTCTTTACACTACATACATTAGATTACCACCACCCGTCAGTTCGGTCAGTGAAATGTGTGGCTCGTACGGTTTGGCGAATCAGCAAATCCCGTTTGACGGGGTGGACACCATTCTTTTTCTCCACCCGTTTCCCCGATCTGCTTGCTGCGCCTTTTCAGATTCCGACAGCCGTCCTCCCGTTACTTCCTTGTAAATCGCTGTCGCAACTGCTTCGAATCATGATTGATTGCGAACTGCGGAGTAAAATGTGAGAGATTGAGAGAGAATGAAGGGACTCGTCACTTCCCAAGGTTCTTTCATGTTCCACTTTGAAATAATCACACCATCCCCTTGAAGAAACAAAAATGAGGAAAAAGTGCCCCATTCGTTGGTTTGATCCGAACGAGTTTGGGGGCTGACAATTTGCTGACGAACGAACGAAAGAGACGACTTGATTTTCCGCCGTTTTGTTGCTCTTGCACTTCATATCTCTCCCGTTTTCTTAGATTGGCCGGTCATTCTGATCGGTGAAGGTACGTACAACATTTGGAATTTTTGTGGATGCAGTACTTCCCCAGAGATTTTTGCCCATTTTCACCTACCTTCGGGAAAACAGACAATCGCAATCATCACGACGCAACCCCACGAATCCTTCACCGACCAGGGGTTTTTTTCATAGCACCGCTTGGGGTCCTTGTTTGCGCCGACTGATGCGATAACAACACAACACCTTGACGGCTTGAATGTCTGGAGATTGCGGCCGCCAAACAACCATCCAGGAAGGGCGATCATGAAAATCAAGTTTGTGGGCTTCCTACATTTTAAAAAAGCACGGCATATCATATTTCCCAGTTGGGTGTGTGTTGGCTTGGCGACCCGACACATCTCAAGATGATGCCGATGTGCCCAGGTGCGCTTGCGCGCAGAAAACAGGCGCAAGCGCTTCTCGTCCTGCACACGATGTACGGGACCGGTACCTGGAATCATTTGACGTGATGGGTGTCCGGTACCGTACCTGATCGGTGTCTCTCCCTGAATCATCGCTCGCTTGGTGCAGCCAACTGCAACCCGCCTGGTCTCCCGTCCCTGGACCTGGACCTCTCTCTTGGGTCGCCCCGTCGCCCACGGTACGTTTGTTTGTTTGTGCAGCACTCGAGTTGGATTTTCTCTCTCTCTCTCTCTCTCTCTCTCTCTCCGTCTCCCTCTTTCTTCCCCCGGATTCCGCGCCATGATCGCTACGGCGATGGTCGTTTCCCGCCCTCCGCCGTGACCGTGCCTGTGCTGTTTACACGGCCGATCTGGGGGAATGGCCACGACATTTGACAGCCGAACTGGGCTTTTCGGTAATGGTCATGACAGCCATGTTGCCGATGGATATGTCTTGCGGGCGCCCGCATCTCCGTCTTGGTCGCCGAGTACCCGTAAAAGGTACCTGCACTGCACTAATCAACATGCCGTTGTTAGTGCACCTGCGGGAGTGTCAAAGGACGGACTCGAGCATGAGAGCTCGCACCAACAGCTCCCCCCCGGGGCGTCCAGTGTGACTTGAGCGAGTTCTTGGCCCAACAGCCCTCTCGATGGCCCCCCGCAGGCTGGCCAAAACGTCGTGACCAGGAGGAACAGAGAGATGCCCCACAACAGCTGGAAACGGGATCCAACAGCTCAAACGAGGTGCCTGTTGTCTGCAGGTGTGTGTGCCCATTGCCTTATCCTCCCATGCCCTGGCCGCTACTTTTAGATCCCCCCTGCAAGCCTTGATACGCAGGGCTCCCAACATGGTGTAGCGTCGTGAGCGTTTCTATTTTTCCCAGAGAGACCTATTTTTTCCCGACTTGGGGGAGTGAGCAGCACACCACCCACACCAAGGACACCCATGAACGCAACTCAGGTGTCCAATGTGCTCTGCCACCCTCTTGTACTAAACCATTTTGCGTGCAGACGATTCCTGTTTCGCTCAGATCCTTCCCTATCCGGCTGGTTCTCTCACCAACAGTCCTCCTTCTCGCTCTCCCATGTCTTGCCCTACAAAGTTACCCCAGGGACCCATGGAGCCTTTTGGCCCATGCAGCAAGCCACACTTCCACCCCCCCCCCCCCCCAGGTCCTGTCGTGCGTCGCTAAAGACACACTCCCCCTGTCTCTTCGACCCCTGCCTTGTCCCACCCCTCACCCCTCGTCGTTCCCCCCAGTCAAGTTCTATTTCCCAAGGACGCACATCTTCAACTGACTGACGAGAAGCGCGATGTCTGAATATACATGGGCTTACTCCATTATTAGGCCAGGCAGAAATCCTGGTCCAGAATTTACAAATTCTTATAAGATACCCCGGTTGTCTGCCTCGTCCAAACACCACACATCTTTTACTCCCACAGCCTGCCTCAGTTTCATGAATTCAAGCTGATAACTTGGACGAAGAAGAGCCTTTCTCCGATCCTGATCTCTTGTACTTTCATGCTACTTTAGCTTTAACGGCCCTCGCAAACCAGGACCCGAGCTTTTCGATCTCGGTTCTTTTTCTCCTATATCTGGCCTGCCTCCCATCCCCTCCTGCTCAATCCAGAGTCTCGAGGTACCCCTTGGACACCAATCGGAGCTCAAGCACGCTTACTGGGCATAATCCCCTGGACACCGCCCTCCAACAAACATCGTCATCCTTCTTACCCCCCCTATCTTACACACACACACAGGCAGTGCGCACCAACCACCACCACCACACCTACTCAAATATTAAAGTCAACCTCGCACCCCTAGCCCTACACACATTCAACCATGGATCTCACACCGCCTGCTCTCACTCGGTCGCCATCTTCCCCTGCGCACACTTATTGCCCTTCAGAGTCAAGCTACCCATCACCGGGTCTCGTGGAGCAACAGTACAAGATCTCTTCGATATATGGTGACCAGTCCTGCGCCGTGACCCCACCCATGGACCACGAAAACTCGCTCCCACCTCTCGACTCGATGAGCCAGGCCGACTGGAACAGCACAGTCATTCATCATCCCATGTCTTCCGCCTCCAGCATGCCCAACATACTCTCGGCCGAGTACGACTCGTTCAACAGCTACTCTTACGGCCACGACGTTTATCATCACGGTCACGCTCACACCCACTCCATTCACACCTCGACTCCTCCCCCGACTGGCTCAGCTCCCCGATCCCCAGCCCTCGCCCCGAGGACCTCTATGCCTTATACTCCTGCCACTTCCGTGCCCGGCTCCATGACCCCGAGAGTCAAGATGGAGACTGCTTCCGAGTACGGTGGCCACAGCATGGAGGCTTCTCAGTATCCTTCTCCCCGATCTGTGCACACCTCTTACCCTGCAGACAACGGCCCTTACACCGGCTCTTCGACTGGCTATCTTTCGGACAGCGGATCTTCAGCAACATGGCACAAACCCGACTACCACCCGGTTGAGCCTGAGCAGTTCTACCCGGGACCTCCAGGACCTCAAGCTTCTGCCTTCCTTCACGACGCCAGGAGGCAGTACCGAGTTCAGAGGCCGCGGAGAGCACCCCGCCGCCTTACCACCAAGGAGGAGGCCAACTTTGTGTGCGAGGTCAAGGGATGCGGCAAGATGTTTAGCAGAAGCTACAACTTTAAGGCCCACATGGAAACACACGACGAGAAGCGCGAGTATCCTTTCCCTTGCAACGTTCCCGACTGCAACAAGAAATTTGTTCGCAAGACGGATCTGCAAAGACACCACCAAAGCGTTCACATGAAGGAGCGCAACCACAAATGCGACTACTGCTCCCGCATGTTTGCTCGCAAAGATACGTTGAGAAGGTGAGACATATAATCTGAATCAATAAAAAGGAGAAATAAATTTGCTAACTCAGTTTGTAATAGACACATGGAAGATGGCTGCTCCAAGAGATTCGACATTGGCACTCTTGACCTCCGAACAGACGCTTATGACAGCCTTCATCGACCCATGGCTCCCATGGGCCACATGATTCCACCTTCCGGAGGTCTTCCTCCAATGGCCATTCCTCCTCTCTGCAGCACAAATGTTCTTGGGTCGATGCCACCTGGAATTCGCAGGGAGCCCGAACACTCTCAGATGCACAGCTGGGGAAGATGACTTCTTTCTTTTCTTTATCTTTTTTCTTTGTCTCTTCATTTCTTTTCTTGAGTGTATTTGTGACGGAACATTTTTGAGGTAGATACCAATGGCGTTTCAAGGGGGTGTTTCCGGGTTTGCTTTTTTTTTTTTTTTACTCATGGACTCCATGATTTGTACGAATAACGTGTATCCCTATCATGTGTTTGGTTATCTGGCTTTTTTCTTCTTTTTTTGGATTCAACAAACAAGCAAATGTTGTGTTTGACTAGAACAATTTTTTTTGGGAGGAAACAACAGTGTACGAAATCTTTTTTGGGAGGAAAAACAGTCTTTTTTTTCTGCGACTTTTTTCGGATATTTTTTTTTCTTTTGTCAAAACAAGCAAGCACAACGTGTAGGAAGTTTTTTTTGGGAGGAATGCCATTTTTCACCACCATAGCTTAGCAAGCAAGCAGATAGAAAGCGAGAGGAAACAAAGTTCGTTCCCCTGCAAAGAAATCGAAAGGAATCAAGTTTTTTGAATTATCATTTTTTTTCTCTTCTTCGGCAGATGTAAACAAGTTACCAGGGGTGAAAGAAGGGATTATGGGAACAACCGGCGGCGTTGAACGGCGCCAGCGGCAGTGGTTGTTGTTGTTTCTTTTTGTTTTTTTGATCGTCTTTTTTTTTTCTGTGCCGCAGCCTTTCCCTTTGATTGGGTGGGTGGGTGTGGGAGAGAGGAACGACGAAGATCTGGGTGGGAGAAGTGCCAGACGGAGACGAGACGAGACGAGACGAGACTGGGGAGAGAGACGAGATGAGAGCTGATTGCATGCACGTCTCCTGCAGCTGCTGCAGGGCCTCTATTCCTTTTCCAGGGTATCAGGATCTTTTTTGGAGTAAGCCAAGCCTTTTCATCATCATCTTGGACATCATCAACTCTCTCTCACGTACGCGTTATCACATTTTTGCTTACCGATTGACGGAAAGAAAAATAATTAGATTTATGCGAAGATCATCAACCAACTGGAAGGGAATGACAAAGGGAAAGCATTGTGTGATGATAGGGTTGAGTGGGTTGTTCCCCGAAGTGACTCGGAGCTGAGCCGGTTGACCCGTCCGTCTTGTCTCGTCTCTGCACGCAGTGTGTCCAATGTGATTGATTGCTTCCCTTGTTGCAGCAGAACAAGGTAATTACGAGTTCGTCAAAAAAGTGCTTTTGCCGAGAATTTGGGGGGGGGGGAATGGTACATGGTTGGTTCCATCTCCTTTTCCCCCAAGGTTGTCCACTTTGTAAGAGAAGGGACTGGAATTTCTGTTGTGGTTGCGTAAATCTGCCCCAGCTGATAGATGCCTTTTTTTCCCTTTGTTGTAACCTCAATTTGTTGATTTGGGGGCTGGCTGGATAAGGGATCGACTCTGCAGAAAAAGTGTCGCTCGGAAACTAACCCGCCCGAGAATGTTGATAGGGAAAACTAAAATCTTACCACACCCTCCCTCCCACGCAATGCGTCACGTACTGTATACGGAGTGGAGTGGAAAAGAGAGCGCGCACCGAGCAGACGGCAGCCAAACAGCGTTTATTGACCATTCATAGGACAGCCCTATGGTACCTACAGACGAACTTGGCACTTGGCAATTTTTTTAAATGCAGTCCTTTTCCCACAACAAAATATAGAATGATAGAAAAGGAGACTATTGAAACTTTTTTGGTTTACTCGGCGCGCAAGAATATTAACCCCATTCAACTCGCTCACATCTTCACGGAATGTATTATTGCTGTTGCTGCAAGAGGAATCCCATCCATCCATCCATCCATCCATCCATCAGAGAAACCCGGAGTATACGCAATAGAGTGCAGTGGACATGTACCACAAAAAAGAAAAAAGGCAACAGGTCCTGCTGCAGGTAATGTCAATGTAATTTATGCAGGGCTGAAATATGGAAGGGAAGGGAATTCTCTCGAGGGGGGGGAAGTCCATTGGAAAGAACGGTTTTGCTCCGTTTCCCTTTTCCACCAATCGCATTTCTTTTTCGCTTTTCAAAAAAAAAAACAAAAAAAAAAACGGTCGGTCATATTGCTGGTCCGTCAGCATTCTCTTGAACGTGTTCAAAGATATGATTGGATAGCCCTATCGACCATCCCAGGGAGGTAGGGTCACATCACGATACTCTGTCCAGGCCGTCCAAGGTGTGTTGCAGTACATATACATATTGCATTCAGCAGGTATTACTTTTTACTCTCTCTGTTAATCTGTTAATCTTTGGCGGTGTAGAAGAAAAATAAATCACAAAAGACAAGCAGACAAGAATGTCGTACAACCTTGATGTTGTATGCCCCGTTCTGTATGTCAGTCACGGACACAGAAATGATACCCAATAGATGATGTTCTCCATCAAGCCTTACTGGTGTAACACAATGTAGGCCACACCCCCAAAAACTCCGAAGTCAGACGGCGGTTTTGTTCTTGAGTGTTCGGGTAAAAAAGGAATGATTACATGCGAGAGGTTTGGGGGAACTTTTCTTTCTGTTGTGATACGACTGTGTTGTAGGTAGGTAGGTAGTGTAGGTCTTTTCGGTAGATCATAACTATTGGAAAGAGAAAAGAAGAAAAGTCGGTGACAGAATATGTAAGTTTGACTTTTTAGCGATTGGTTAGAAGGAGTTAGTTGTAATGGTTGCACGGCACAAACCACACAAAACGCGGGATGAAAATGGGATTTTTACAAAGTCGGTCTACAGTGTACACAGAGGTGTGCAGTGTGGTATTATCGGTGATGATCATTATTTTATGCGCAAGGCAACCAGAAAACAGACGGACAGGATACAAGGACCTAGGTTTATTGAAAAAAGGCCCGTCTTTCCGTTGGAGAATGGATGGCTTGGCCGAGCATCCGAAAGCCACACGAACCAAGTAAACCAGGATGTCACTGAATGTATCTGTTGATGATTGTGCATAGATACGTACTTGCAGAAGGAAGGGAATCCAGAATCCTTTTCCAAGCTGTATAATGTAGTGGTGAGTAAGAACCCCGACCCGCGTATTTGCTCTTTTTCTGCAGAATGGTTTACTTTGCAGATAGATTTGCAGGACCTTTTTAACTTGGTGTACAGGTAGTAGTGTCGTCGTTGTCGGCAGATACGGTGGTGTGTTTGCTGTGCCGCAAGGCAAAGGGAAATCCCACGTGGTATTGCGTTTTGCGCCCAGAGAATAAGCTTTCCCTCTCTTCTTTCTTTTTCCACCATGAGGGGAATGGTGAAGGGAAGTGGGAAAGCACTAACTAACTAACCGTAGTTCCCGGGGTTTCGGGACCGCTTGCGTTGACCGGGAGCGCACGGACGGGAAGAAGAGACGGAGGGCCCGAACCGGATCGGAATTATGCTATTTCTTTCCCAAGACTTTTTTTCTCTTCTATTCGGAAGTTTAACTTGTTTTCTTGTAGTTTACTCTGTAGGTTCGGAAGCTTGATGATGATGTGGTTTAATGTGAGTGGTTGTCTTGGTGTTATGAAAGTCGGTGAATGATGATGATGATGACAATGAGATTTGCACATTCGGTAGCTATATCACCGATGTCATATGTCACTTTGCTTCAAAAACCTGGGGATTAATTTATTTCTTATCCCTCTTCCAACAAGTTGATTAAAGTTCTGACTGTCATTTTGGTTTGACAAGAAGAAATAATATGCATCTTTGTGGCTCATTTGACAGCATCATCATATCATGGTTTTTCTTTTGGATGAAGGAAATGATTTGTATGACCAACGGCACTTGTTTGATGTGATGTGAGATTTTGATGGGATTTGGTGTAGATACAGATACGCACTTACGCACAGCACAAGCAACTAGTAGATTTAATTGCCGTAAGAACTAATGCACAACAAAAACTTTTGAGGTTGGGGATGGGAATCGGATGCTGTTGGTTCTGATTTGGGACTAAAAACTTACTTGCCTTTTTTTTTTTTTCTCGGCTCACCGTTTGTATCACCGTCACCGGTGGGAGCGAACCTTGCATTTATACGCATACTGTTACGGAAGTATATGGTATGTTTCCCCTAATACACACACAGCAGAATAGAATAAAAACCGTAGAGAGACATAATAAAAATACGGAAGCACTTTATTGAATGGTTACAAAGAACCAGTTTTTACAGACACTGAAAGGAAGCAAACCAAAAAAGACGGAAGGATCCATACTAAAAGATGGCGAAAAAAAATAATGCACGTAATATCCCGCGGAGTGGCTTCCGAACCAACTGACAAGAACGGGTTGTTGGTTTGACGGAAAAAGGTGATGGCTCAGGTGTGACAAAAGTAAACGCACTAATCAGATGAGATGAAATAGACGCGCTGGGTCTTGGTATATGAGTGTGCATCTATTTTGATGTTGTGCAAGAGATATAGTATACTTTAATATTACGGTATGGTTCAAACTGTGTAAAAATATGAGATGTGCTGTGGCGATGTTGACTGAAATAAAATGAAATGTGAGTGATTCCATTAAATGTTGTGCAGTCGGAAGTTTAGATCAAGATTTATTAGCGCGTACAAAAGTAAATGATAGGTCGTTTCTTTGTTGTTGGTGTTGTGCATTTTCGAAAGGATCATAAAACGGTGGTGGTGGTTGGAAATGAGATGTGAGTGGTGATGATGTGCATATGGGATCAAGTTGATGGTGGGGGTGTGTACTTTTATTTCTTTTATTTTTCAAAATATTGATCCATCATTTTTTTGTTGGTTGAAGTTGACGGGAAGAGAACGTGTTAAAGTCGTCCCCGGGTTCGGACACCGAGTCCGGAGTCCGGCGCTCCTCCTTTGTGTTCCTCGGAAAAGTGGACTGACTGACTTTCAAGAAAACTCGGATTCGGCTTTGATTGATGAAGGGAGATCCGGAATACGGTAGGACAAAGGTTGATTGGTTATTGTTTTTTTTTGATATTCCGGGGTAAACACCGAGCGTCACCTTTTTCATCAAGGTGAGTATGTAAGCTACACCATTAATTATTTCGTCTTTTAAAGGTCAGGTGTGTGCATACGGTCTACGCCACAGGAATCTCAGGATTCAAGTTACTTTCATGGTGATTTTATATTTTTCGATAAAATAAAATAAAATAAAACTTTTTTATTTATTTTTTCTCACTTTTAATTTCCACAAGATTTAATTGTTACAATGCACTTGATGCAATATATCGGACGCTTGCCCTTCCTTCCCTTCTTCCTTCTTGTGTCACCCAAAAGAAGACGAAGGATCTTGATCATTCCCCTTTTTTGACAATTTACTCCATGCAAGTATGTGGTTCAATTGCTGAGTGTTACCTGATGATGATGATGATGATGATGAGTGAGGTGAGTTGTCCTTGTTTTTGGGGGCCATGACATTATGTGTCTGATGATGAGGATGATTAAGATGATGACAATACAAGAGGCACAGTTAGGGAAATATCTGGTTGTTGCCCGAGGGGAATGGGGGTATGTAAGTTAGAGGCACTGTTTTTCTCCTCTCTCTCTCCTTTATCGTGCTGATAATAATCTTTGTCAGTGTGCGAACCATTTTCGTGTTTTCTCTCTGAAATCGGTGATAATGATGTGTGTGAGAAGAAGATTGGGGGCCGACGGAGAGACGGGCCATAAGGCTCATGCAGTCACTTTTTGTGTGATGTCTGTTGCATGCATGCATATTGCCGGCATGACCAATCATATCAAATGGACTTGTTTCCTTATTGGGTTTTTGATGGTGGAGGAAGAGGAGGGGTGTGTGAGTGAAACGGCCTTGCTTTTTGGCCACAGAGGTGCAGATATCCTATACAACACCACCACCACTTACAGATACACTACCTCCTGCATACGGGGCTTTTGAAGATAGACGACCGTCGAAAAGAATCTTCCAGCCACCTGGTCAGGAGATTGTAAACAAGGATTGTGTGATCTGAAAATAGTTCTTTTTCTTCAACAAGCTTGCTTCATCTTTGCCACACTAAACTCTTTTCTAGATGAACGGTGGCTTGCTTTTCCACTCGCTTGCTTGCTTGGTAAGGAGAGTATGGATGTCCCCTGTAAGGCTGATGAGTGAGGGAGCGTGGTCTTATTGAATTTGGACTTGCCGGATCCTCGTCTTTCCGGATTGTTGGTATTTGATGACTATGCAGATAAAGGATTCAGCTTTTCACACCACACGTGGTGTGGCTTAATGGGCTTCAGCCAGTCAGTTCAACTCAGTCAGACCCGTGCTAAGACACCATCTTCTGATGACGGAAAATTCCACAAAGGGGTCAGAAGTCTGGGAAGGATTTTAGTTTCTGTGGAGAAAGAGTCAACACACGTCTGTGGCAAAGTCTCTTGTCTTTTTCCTGGGGAAGATCAAAGGATTCTCCTGTGTGTTGCGTGCCGTATCGCTTGGCGTTTTTTCTCTCTTTGAGTCTCGTAGATAATATTCCAAATCCTGAATATTGTTTACTTTTTTCTGACCTGTCACCTGTCATTCCCCCTTTGATCGGATTTGTATGACCGAAAAGGTGAGAGATTATATTTCTAATGGAGCTAAAAGTTGCTTGTTGGTCATGATTCTCGGTTCTCACTCAACCGAGTCTCTGTCGTACAAGTCTTGTCATCCAACTGAGACATATCAGCAGAGACTTTGTGAGGCTCTGAAGAAGGATTCACATAACATTCAACCCTGCAAGGCTTCGGGCAAGAAAGAACCGGAGCATGAAAGTCATGGGATGACAACTCGGAAGTTGATCAAGTCCGACTTGTGACTGTTGATTCCTCCTTTGGTCGTTTTATCTTGGAATTCTCAAAAGACCATCCCGAGGGGTCCGTTTTCTCGGGTTCGGATAGCCAGGAAGGTTGAATGACTGAGTAATCCCATTCATCATCTTGGTTACAATAGACGCGATAAACACGTGTGTGTATGTGGCGAATTGGGCGCGGCTAAATTAACTTCTTTTGCTTGTTGGTTCAAGGTTACATTTTCTCTTGTTCAAATCACACCCTTGCGTCGAACGACGACGACGACAAGTTCAGCTTTGCCTTGATTTCTTTCTTCGGACCCTCGGAGGGAAGGGGGGGGGGTGTGCGTTATGTTTGTGAAACACCTTCCGAGAAGTCAGAGATATCAACAACCCCAAAAGGGGATATGCAGGTGACCTTTTTAAGCGACGGTGGTGTGGTGTGGTGGTGTGGTTGCAATTCCATCAAATCCCATTCGCCACACATGCGCGTTGGTTGTTGTTGTCGTTTGTTTCAGAAGAAGAGGGCTGTATGAACAGAAAGGCACATCTTATCAAGATGGCCCGCGCTTAAATGGGTACAAGTGTGTATCTGTGAGGCACAGACAAGGACCGGACAAGGGAGGTGTGAGATAGAGATATCGGGGAATAGGGAAAGGGAAGAAGAGAATTAATTGGCGAGCCGTCCCATGGTAGCATCCTGTCACTGTTGAAGGGTTGAAGGGTTGAAGAGGGGGGGTGACACTCTTGGTTTCGAGTTATGGTCACATCCAAACATCAATCAAGACTGGTCAAATGCCCGTCGGGGGAAACCAAGTGTTCCCTGGAAAGTAAACTAGTCGCCGATGAAAGAAGAGAAAAAGGTAAACAGTTCATGGTGTGGAGGAAGAGTTTGATGTGACGGGATCCTCCCGCTTTCCATGATACTCAATGCTGGAGCCTAGTGTGTGTAAAAGAAGGGAACTTTGATACTATATTCATGCTCGGCGTTCACTTAATCTTTCTTTTGAAGAAGCAAAATGAATTTACCGAGAAGGATTCAGATCGCCGATATACTCCTTCAACCGGGGAAAAGGATTCATCCCCTAGCTTTACCGTGCTGTAGTGACGAGGCAAGAAACGCGGGAAGTCCCTTTCTCTCTACCTCTCCATCTCACCGCATTGCCCTCTTTTCTCAGGGCATATGGATCGGGATATTGAGGGTATGCAAGGGTAGGGAGTTTCTCTGCCGTGGCAAACAATAGGGAAAACAGATTCCTCAGGTATCATCCTTGTGAAAGTGTATCAAACATTCAGCCAGCCAGAATAATGAGTCTAGACTGTAGGGGCTAGAACTCCTATCTCCTGTCGTGACCAAAATAGGATCAAACACGCCGGCGGGATATCGCCCCTATGTAACGACTCCTCACATGTCTCTCCTTATCTCAACAAACTACCTTCTAATTTCAGACACATGAACCCCGGACAATGAACCTCTATGCAAGTCCGCGGTCCTGAACAAGACTTGTGTGTGTGTTTCCGTAGCAAGCAAAAGAAAGAACTGTCACCCCATCGTAACCAAATAACCAACCACAACAGCACTTGCCGCCTCTAAAACAAAGGCCAAAAAGACAAGACATAAAGTATAGATCATGTAGTGTAGTGACAAATTTAATAACCGGCAAGGCACAATCCCAAAACATTTCCTCCAAAACCAATCGCCACCAAGGCATTTTTTCGTTGATGTTTGTCAACGATGATCATTTTAAAAGGGGGCCAAAAATCTAGACCATACCATACCACATCACCTCATAATGATGTGACTGATGGCGTGTAAGTGTGGGATTAAACGCAGGTGCGTGCAGAATGGTTATTAAAACTTTATCAAATCACATGAGTGGTATCAAGCTTTGAATTTGACAATGAGGGGGTTGTGTGTGGTTGTATGGTTTTCTGAAAGGAGGAATGTAGATTGAATGGACGACTCGGACTGGGCAGGCAACCGTTAGTCCGAACAGGAAAAGAACTGATAAGAAAAACTAAGTAGATTGGATTGTGCTCAAACTGTGAATCCGGGGTACTTGGGTAGGGAGAGGAAATGGTAAATAGATACGGAGTCAGGGGTAAGATGGGGTTTGTTTACTTTGATGTTCAATCTCCTGAAACCTCGTGATAATCCTCAGCAGTGACATGTATCCATAACTATCTTTGTTCATGAAATAAAAAATATAAAAAAATATAAAAAAAATAAAGCAATAGTGATGAGCTCAAGCTGCTTTCTTCATCTAATGCCATTTGTTTGTGTTGCCAGTCGGTTATGATATTAACTTTGGGATCATGTCTCTCTTGAACGACACATAACCAAAAGCTGTCACAACTTCAAAGCTAAAAAGAACACCAATACAATTACTGTGGCTCTGATATAAAAGTCTTGTTGTCACACTCAAACACCCTTTTCATTTAAAGAGCCATGTTGAACTGCCCTCCATATTACCCAGTCACCCGCAAACACCAAAGAAACCATAAAACACAAATCAACCAACTACATCTATGATATTCAACCCCTCGCCAATTTTTAAACAACAGAAAATTTTCTAGAAAAAAAAAAGACTTTTCCCAAATGCTCCCCCGTCCCCCTGTACGCTTCCCAGAAAAAAACATCTCACAACTATCTCACAACTTCTTCAAAATCTCTCTCTTACTGCTCCTCACCCATAACTGCCTCCCTCGCATCAGCATACAACGGGGTAATACCTGTCCAAAGTTGGAACTACATTCAATGTCAGCAACAAATCATCTCTACAGACACAAAAACATCAACATACCTGATACCATCCCTGACCAGCAAGAACCTCCAATCCAGGAATGGTCTTCCACCCCGCATCCTCCGCCAACTGCATAAGCGGCGTGTGTCTAGGCGTATAGGCCATCTCCAACAACACCTTTTTATGATTTCCCTCCTTGGTCGTACCCGGATGTCTCAAGCTGGCAACCAAAACCTCCCTCATCCCTTGGTCAATCGGCTTGTCAGCGGGAATAGAGCTAATGACAACACTAGGGAGTTCAGCCTCTGTGCATCCAACAACCTCTTCCGGAGTCGTCAAAGTCTTGATGTTGTAATTAGCAGGAAATACGTCTGCCAGTTCCTGAACCTTCTCAGTGCTGCGAGCAACGATATAGATCGGGGAGTACCCAAGTTGGTGCAAAGCATAAACGGCAGCACGGGTAGTACCACCGGATCCAACAACCATACCGGCAGCCGGGGTTTCAGCAGTACGCTTGACGATGCCCGCCGAGCGAAGGGAGAAAACCATACCCATCCAGTCGGTATTCTCTCCTCTGAGCTTGCCATCCTGGGTAGGGATGATGGTGTTTACCGCCCCAATGATGTTGGCCGAGTCTGAGATCTCATCCAACAAAGGCTTGATATCCAACTTGAGGGGAATAGTAACTGATGCACCGCCAAAATCAGGAGAACGAATAATACCCTTGACATCGGCAGCTACATCAGTCTCAAACAGATCGTACTCGTGGGGGAGGCCGGCCGCCTTGAATAGAGTGTTGTGAAGGGCAGGTGATCTGGAAGAAGCAATCGGCTTTCCAAACAAATAGTACTTCTTGCCCTCGAGCTCACCGATCAAAGCAAGTGCTTGCCTGATCTCAGCAGCAGAGAGCTGGCCAGGAGCAGCCTTGCTTGGCAAAGCAGGATGCGAAACAGGGGTCATGAATCCATTCAGAACCCGGCTGAGCTTTCCAGTAGTGCCCATGTTCAAGGCAATAATTGGCTTCTGGTGAGCAGCAAGCATCTTCATCTTGAAGTTGGTCAAGTCAAAGTTGTCCGCGACCTCCTTTGCGACGCCAACAAGCTTTATCACGTCACCATACTGTAAGGCCTTGTTGTAGTAAGGAACCCAGCCGCCATTCTTCCAAGATAACTTGCTCTTGGGGTCATGATGGGATGCAATGATGTGAGTGAAGCCCTTTGACTCGGTCACGGCATGGAGGATTTCGTCCGGCATGGTCATTTCCAAATCGAGGTACTCAACTCCAGTTCGCAGACCAATCTCGTAAAGCTCCCGGGCAAGTTTAAAGTCATCATCGGGGAATTTGCCTCCCTGGCTGACGGTCCGCACCGTGTAAACAATGGGGATCTTGGCGGCAGATCGAAGAAGGGCGACCTGAGTGGCGACGAACTCGGGTTCCCAGCTCTCGAGCAAGTCAACACGGAGCTCAACAGCATCAGACCCGACAACCACCTTGGGAATTACATCCAACGCAGTGGAGATGTTGGGCACAGTTAACGACACAAAGAAGGAGTGCTTCTTTGCCAAGACGTCTTCGAAATGAGTGGACTGGCCAGTGACAACCGAGAGGAATCTGCTGAAATCTGGTGGTGCTTCTTCCGAACCATCATGGTGGGGGCTGTGATATTGGAAGTTGCTGACCTCCTGGAACCAAGGCTTGCGGCGCTCGTACACCTCACGGATATTTTCCGAGTAGGCTGGCCTGGTCTTATCCCTCATGAGGTACTCAACCACCTGGTCGGTATCACGGTGAACCAATAGTACGGAACCGCCGCTCTTTTGGTAAGATATAAGAAGTTTCCGTGCAGCCTCGGTCTCAACGATACCACCCCCGCACGAGAAGACGTGATCCTTGGAGTTATTCTTGATCACATCCTCGAGGAGGTCAAGCTCGGCCTTTCTGAAACCCTCCCATCCTCTTTCGCTCTGAATGATTTCAGGAATTGTGGTCTTTTCCCTCTTCTCCAACTCGACGTCAAGATCGATCAACGGTCTCTTGAGGAGATCAGACATCCACCGACCAGCGGTAGACTTGCCTGCACCGCGCATGCCGACGATGAAGATGGACTTGTTGGTACCTTGACGAGAAGACTTGGCGGTGCACTTCTGGGTCGGATCGTCCGCACCCTCCAAGTGGACGTGGAAGGCCTGGGACATGATGTCCCACCAACCAGGCCATGTCTTAGCAGTGCACTCACGCTCTTGGATGAGAACCTTGTGAGGAGTGACGGTGGACAGGACACCAAAGCTCATTGCCACGCGGTGATCGTCATAGCAATAGATACCTTCGCTTGGGGGTTCCTTCAGCTCCTTGTAGGGCTTTCCGTTGACCTCAATACCGTCCTCAAGCTCATCGCAGTGGACACCGAACTTGGCGAGCTGGTCCTTCATGGCCTTGATACGATTGCACTCCTTGACTCTCTGGTTTGCAATACCGGTAATCTGAGTCTTGCCGTTGGCAACAGCAGCAAGTACTGATGCCGTCAAGAAGGCATCAGTCATTGGCTCCATGTCAACATGGGGGATAGCCTTGAGGGTGCCAATGGGAGGTCCTGTGACGGTTGTCGATGTATCGGTCTGCTCCACGGTGCAGCCCATGGGTCGAAGGACCTCGACAGCAAAGCGAGCATCACCCTGAAGTGACTTGGAGCCGATGTTGGGAATGGTGCAAGTGGTACCGGTGATGGCAGCGACGGCCAAGGGGTAAGTGGCCGAGCTGGCATCACTCTCGACGACGTACTCCGCTGGGTTCTTGTAGGCACCCTGAGGAATATGGTATGTGTTGGGGTCGTCAGTCGAGCGCTCGACCTGAACGCCGAAGGAAGCCATCATGGCGATGGTCATATCGATGTAAGGTTGAGAGATTGGCTTTCCACCGACCAAAGTGAGGGTCACGGCTTTGCGGGCGTAAGGAGCAGCGAGCAAGATCGCAGAGACGTACTGCGAAGAGATTGTCGCGGCAAGCTCAATCAGACCGCCTTCAAGACCACCAACAGCATCGACCTGAACTGGCAAGCTGTTCTCCTTTTCCAAGTACTTGACAGCCACACCATTGGAACGGAGAGCATCTACAAGAGCACCAATCGGTCTGACCTTCATCCTTGCATTGCCTGTCAAGACGGTCGAAGAGGTTTTTGAAGGCGAGCAAACGGTCACAACGGCTGTAAGGAAGCGGGCAGCTGTGCCGGCATTGCCAAGATAAAGGGGCTCCTCGCTGGCCAGCAGCTTTCCACCTCTACCCTTGACAACGAGCACCTGTCCGGCATCCTCCCAGGAGTATGAGGCACCTTGAAGCTGCGAGATGGCGGTCAACATGTAATGAGTGTCATCTGAGTGCAATAATCCGCGAATGCGAGTTTCTCCCTCTCCGAGAGCTGCTAATACCAGAGCGCGGTTCGACACACTCTTGGACCCAGGAGGAGTCACGCTGACGGAAAGGTCTTTTGGAACTCCAGGAGTAACTCTGATTGCGTGGGAGAGAACGATGCGAATGGCGCGGTCCTCGACGACGCTGGCCTTGGGCTCGTGGGTCTTGCCGATGGCCGAGAGGAGAACAATCTTCTTCTTTCGGCCGTCATTTTTTTTATCCACACCCATCTTTTGGAGCAAGACATCAACTGGGCATTCTTTACCGGCAGTGAGCTTGACAATGCGCTTGTCGTGAAGTGAGGTGGGTAATTCGTAGCTGGCGATGCACTTGGTCAGCCGCGCCACTGCGCCGGGGTTGAGGACGCCGAGGAAGCGGGCGAGCTCTGCCTCTTTGACCATTCCGATGGCGACGCATTCTCCGTGCAAGACCTGAGGCGTGAGGATAGCTTCATAAGCATGGCCAATGGAATGCCCAAAGTTGAGGAGGTTTCGAAGTCCGCCTTCCCTCTCATCGGCCGACACAACCTCAGCCTTGACGCGGGCAGATCCCAGAACGATGCGTTTTAATATATCCCTAATAGGAGCTAAGCGGCCCGAGGGCTCAGATAATTTTGAGCGAATGGCCTCGAGGATGGCTGGGGCGTTTTCTTCGAGGGCGGTAAACTCTGACTCGTTCCAGATGGCCGCGGTCTTGATGACCTCAGCCATGCCGTTAATAAATTCGCGCACTGGCAGGGTTTCGAGGAATGCGAGATCAATGTAAATGCGACGGGGTTGCCAGAATGCGCCGACCAAGTTCTTGCCCATGGGAGTGTCGATGGCAGTCTTTCCGCCAATGGACGAGTCAACCATGGCCAGCAAAGTAGTTGGGACTTGAACGAAGCGGACACCGCGCATGAAGGTCGCCGCAACGTATCCAATCATATCACCAATAACACCACCGCCGAGGGCAATAATGACCGTGTCGCGCGTACATTGTTGCAACAGCATCCAGTCCTCAATCTCTGCCTTGGTCTCGCGACCTTTTGAGTACTCGCCGGGAGGAATGGTGTATGTGAGGAGACGGGCATTGTCGCCTGCGGCTTTTTCGAAGATTGTCTGGAAGGGCGGTACGTAGGTATCGTAGAGGTTTGTATCAGTAATTAGAACGTAGGTGGACGAAGGCGTATTTTTAAGGAGATCGTGAGTCACAAAGTCGAGCCAAATTCCGTGGTCAACAATAATGTCCTCGTTGCCCAGAATGGCGATCCTCGTAGGATCTGAGTGAGCCATAATTTTCGGTCAATTGGCGTCTGGGCTCGACATGCAACTTTCAAAAGAAAAGAGAGAACAAGGTGAGGAAGGTGTGTGTGTTTGTTTTTTGATAGGAGATGGCGTGGTGTTTAGGATGTCAATTCCAGTGACAGTGACGGTACGTGGTGTTTCTTAGTGGCCGATCTGGCAAGCTCACAGTCGAAGTGGGGGAGGGGTAGGGGTAGGGGTAAGGGGGAGCTTCAAGGCGGGGAAAAAAACTTAAGCGGAGGACGTCTCCGATTCGAGGAGGGCTTTCCCACTTTGAACTTTTTTTTGCAATTCTGTTGGCTGCTCGGACTGACAAAAGTTGGACTCGGTCATGGAATTAAGTACTGAAATAGGTTCTATTATTCAAAGGAAAGGATTGCGAGATGCAATTCTTTTCCCAATCCAAAAAAAAAAAGTAAGACGGTGAAAATCCTGGCGGGATTATCTTTATCCCCCCACTTGATGGGTTTTAATGAAAACGCGGGGGGTTCTGATCCGACAACTCCAGGGTTTGTGTCTTACACCGTATCACTTGAACCAATAAAGACGACATTATTTGAGACATGTCGTTGCGGTCAACATCATTCTGGGGTTTACTGCCGGTACCTGAATTTTATAATTGAAGCCGTTGTCGGAGCTCTGAGTTGGACTTGTTCATTTGATGGTTGATGGGTCACAGTGCGGAAAAGGAGTCATCCTCGCTCGTCCGTTTGTTCTTGGCAATCTGAAAACGGCGTCGGAAGAGGACGGCAGGGTGTTTGAAAGAGTCGGATGGCTGTTGAGGTAGGTAATTCTATTTTCGATTGAATCGGGAGTCTGGAGACAAACAAACAGCTCATCCAAAGTTGTGTTGGTCTCAAATCAATCTATTCCCTTCGAATTAACTCTGCATCTTTCACACTGTCCATTACCTAACATAGAAAGTACTATTTGCTAGCGGGGCTCTTTGTCTGTGTAGGTTCAGAATCATTCATTTGCTCTCATCAAGGCTTTTTTGGGAGTTTAATAGACTTTTAATCTTGTCAAGTCCTCTTTCACCCTTCGATGGGCATTTTATAATGCCATAAACTCTGTGTCTTTTGAGGAAAAAGTCCTTTTATTAATTTGAGATGGCTTGTCACACACCAAGTATCGCACTAACAATTGTTCAAGAGCCTATTTTAAACTTTGATTGGATCTTCACCTGTCAAACCCAATTCCTCCATCATCAACTTGCAGCCTGCTACACATTTTCAATTGACAGCAACTCTCAAACATGTGATATCTCTTCTTCCATTGCATGTCTCTTTCAGCGCCCTTGTCGGAACAACCTCTTGTTACTCTAGCCCCACCTGCTGCCTGCTGCTGCCTTCACCTCCTTCCATTCGCGAATGAATTCTCGACTTGGCACCGCCAACACATGCCCATGTTTGGGATCAAGTCACAATTCACATCTTTTCCCTTGTGTTGCTGGCAGCGTGGTGATTTTTCATTGGTATAGCTTCGCGAGGATTGCCTAAACCAGCGCCAACAAGATGAGCATTGCTGAGATAGGTCGGGCAAGTATAAAGATGGCTATCATTCACACTCTAGAATCACCGTCAACTTGATCAATAGTTCAATACAAGTTCATCTTCTCAATTTTGGTATTGCCTGATTTTCTCCATCATCCCGCTCCAGTCCGGCATCACTCTTCCAGACCAATATCCGCAGATCCGATAAATTGCGCTACACCACCTTAGCTGCTCTTTAGCTTGGACTCGCATCTTGGCTTCAACGATGGCCTCTCCGAAGTCGGTTCTTTCCAACACCTTACAGAGCATCACCTTCAGCAAGATCCGTGAACTTGAATCTCGCCGCCAATCTTACGAAACCCGCAAGCGCAGCTTCCTCGACAAAGCCGACGCTGCCGTTGACGAAAGGGGCCGTCTCGCCTGTCTCTTGCAGGCCTTTGGTGAGCTCTATCCCGGTGCTCAAGATGAGCATTCCTTCAAGAATATCTCTCGGTGGCTAGCCCAGTCACAATACGATGCTTCGATTCCCCTTCCCAAGCTGGTCAGCTTCGGTCACCAGCTTCGTGCCAAGCTGGATGTTCAAAGCAGGAAGCTCGACATGGCTCATCTGTATTCACGTCTCTTGACCGAGTGGATCAACCAGCCTTCTTCCCCCGAGCTTCCATCCACAAACACCAGCAATGATTCCGACACCGAGTCGTTCGAGGTCGTTCAGGAACGCCAACGTCAGCGATTGACTGAACTCGTTGATCAGTTCGAGTCCGTCGTGTTCGAGCCCCTCGAGACAGACGAGGACGAAATTCGAGGCTTCCTTGATCGTCTATTTCCGGATGATGAGAGTAAAAAGGCTCTCGCCTATCTCCGGGAACAGATTTCTGAGAAGACTACCTTTTTCATCCGTGAAACGGCGCCATTCAACAACTGGTCCCTCACCAATTGCATCAAAGGTCTCCTGACTGAAGACATCATCAGCGACGAAAAGCAGGCCATTCTTCGTGACTTTCTCAATAACGACGTCGCCAAAGCAGAGATTGCCGACGTGCTCAACATGAGGTTCTCCGACCTCGAGCAGTGGAGTTGGAACGCGGGGGATGAGGGAATTCGCGTGCTGCCCCGCGCCGGTCTGAATGGAAAGTACAGGGTTTGGGCCGACGACGACATATTGCAGATGATATTCGTCCAATACATCAGCGTCCGATTGTGTTCCATTCTGAAGCCAGCCTTGAAGACATTCTTGGAGGACGTCTGGAAGCGGGAAGGGAGTAACCACTGTACTCCCTCCGACAACGACAAGAAAAGGCGGCGGTATTATCTAAACTGTTACGGAGGGATCAATCCAAACAGCGTTGAGGAACAGCGCAGGACAGAGTACCTGAAGAACTTTTTCCTTACGGCAATGCCCGGTAGCGAAACCTCACTGGCTGAGCACAATCCTTACAACGACGATGGCGGTGACGATGATCGCGATGTGGGTATTGATAGGGATTCCACTTCAAACAAACCCGGTATCAAACAGCAACTCCTGCACCATCTATCTACTGACTTACTTATTCATCGCCTCCGCGGCAAGACGTACGACAATCGTACGGAGCTTGCAGGCGGCGTTGCTCTGGTCCAAACAGATTTGCAGTGGTACGCAACTGGTCTTTCTCACAGCACGGCGTACTCGGTGATGAAATACGTCGGCTTCAGTCAAGAATGGCTCGATTTCTTCAAAAAGTATCTCGAAGCACCGTTGAACCTGGATGCCGCTTCGGACGACCGCGTTGCTCGTGGCCCACGCATTCGCAAGAGAGGTGTCCCCATGGCGCATGCTTCGGAGAAACTCATTGGCGAGCTTGTTCTCTTCTTCATGGATGTCTCCGTCAACCGCGACACCGGTCTCCTTCTTTACCGACTACACGACGACATCTGGCTTTTAGGTAAGCCCAGTCGCGTGTCCAGGGCTTGGAGTGGCATGCAGTCGTTTGCAAAAGTATTCGGCCTCAACTTCAACCAGAGAAAGACTGGATCTGTCTACCTTCCAGGGAAGTCTGAGAAGGATCCCAAGATTTCCCAGGTGTTGCCAACGGGTGATGTTTCAGTCGGTTTCCTGAGGCTCGACGAAGTCACCGGAAGATGGGTCATCAACCAAAAGCTGGTTCTTGAGCACGTCGAGCAGCTTAAGAAGCAGCTCAACGAGTCCAAGAGCGTCTTGTCCTGGGTTCAGACGTGGAACAGCTGCATCGGTCGCTTCTTCAGCAGCACGTTTGGTAAACCGGCCTTTTGTTTTGGACGACAACACGTCGACGAGATTCTCGACACATACTCTAGCATGTTCCGGAAACTCTTCCCCGACAATGGCAGCGGAAACGAGGGCAGCGTGACTGATCATTGTAAGCAGAAGATTCTTGAAATATCCCACTTACCCTTGCTAACCAATATTACCTTTCAGTGAAAACGATGATTAAAGCCCGCTTTGACGTCTCAGTTCCCGACTCATTTATCTTTCTGCCAGAGCAGCTTGGAGGACTGGGACTTCGGAATCCATTCGTTGGACTGTTCCTAATTCGAGACCAGATCAAGGAGACACCGGATGATATCATTAACGAGTACTTCAAGGACGAAAAAGACGATTACCTGCGAATGAAAAAGAACTTCGAGGCACAGTCAGAGAGCACACGGAGACACAAGCTTCGTAGCATCTACGTCGAGGGCGAATGGTCTGAAGATAGAATCAAGGACTTTGCTGCTCTTGACACATTCATGTTGCCCGATGAGTACAGTCGATTCCGCGAAAGGCTTGATAACACGTTCTATTTCACATACCAGAAGCTGCTTTCTGTTCCGGACGCAGTCGAGATCAACCTCAGTGGCCAAGCCGAGGCCAAGCTCAGACAATTCCTGGCGGCTGGCGAATTCAAGCCAGATGCCCAACAGAAATGGTTCCTCCAGCTTTACGCCGACCAACTTTTGGAGGACTTTGGTGGCCTGAACTTGGTCGACAAGCAGTTCTTGCCGGTTGGAGTTTTGGCAATGATGAAGGGCAAGAGAGTCAGGTGGAACATGGTACTTTGACCGGAAAAAAGATTACGGATTAAAACAATGGTCGATATCGCTATCAACAAACGCATGCAGCCATTAACTACTACGCCCAACACTCTCCCAATTTCTCCGTTTTTTTTCTTTCTCGCTCTCTTTTCTTTCCTCGTCCATTACACTCCACCGTCTGCTTTATCACGCACGTCGTGGGAGTCATATCTCCCCCTCTGAATATCCGCGGCAGCGGGATGGACAAATCCTTGTTTATAATAGACCTTGTGGCCTACCCATAAGATAACGAACAATATCAGACTGATATACGCAGCGAAGAAGTCGCTAACATTCCACTTGATGAAGGATGTGAAGCCCTGGGTGAAGGCGATGAGGACGTTGAAACCCAAGCCGTACCATGCCATGAAGGGCTGGAAGTTTCCAACGTATGGTAGGCTCTCACGCGGGACGCCCTGAGCCTTGAGCGCACGCCTGAATCCCAGGTACGAAGCACAAGTACTGCCCCAAGTTGTAAGACCTGCAACACCGCTGATATTGAGTAGCCAGTTGAAGGCGGTGGACCCGTCGGTGGAGAGATTAAGGAATCCGAGCAAACCCAGAACCGAAGTAGCGGCAACAGCGTAGATGGGAATGCCGTGCTTGTTCGTCTTGGTCAGAATCTTGGGTGCAAGTCCCTCCTCGGCCATGGCGAGCAACACACGGCTGCCAGAGTAGACGTTAGCGTTGGCAGCCGACAGAACGGCAGTAAGCAAAACAGCATTGATGATGTCAGGCAAAGCCTTGACTCCGGCACGGTTCGCGGCAATAACGAGAGGCGAGGCCGAGGCGTTTCCGGAGCCGTTGGACAGCATCGGGTCGTTGGACGGCACGAGCATGCCAATCAAGAAGATGGTGGTGCAAAAGAGGATCATGATTCCCCAAAAGGTCGTCTTGATAGCCTTGGGGACAGTCTTGCTTGGGTCACGGGCCTCACCGGCAGCAACACCAACCAATTCAGCTCCCTGGTAGGCGACGGAGGCCTGAATCAAGACGGCCCAGAAGCCGACAAACTTGCCGATGCCACCCTCGACCATGAACTCTTTGAAGGGACCAGGATCGGACCAGTACTTGAAACCCAGAGTGCCTTCGACACCGACGCCAGCAGCCATGCAGATGGCAAAGATGATGAAGCCGATGATGGTGATAACCTTCAAACTCGACAGCCACATTTCGAGTTCGCCATATATGCCGACGGGGAGGTAGTTGACCAGGGTGAATACGACCCAAAATACTGCGATAAAGATACCGGGACTAAGATCCTGATTCCAATATTGTATAATGATGCCCGACGCACTCAGAGACAGAGCATACGTAACCGCCCCTATTGGTCAAGTCAATATTTCTTTTCTTTCAATTCGGAGGATAAGCAAACTCACAGCCGAACCAATACAGCCAACCAACAGCAAAACCCATGCTGGGGTCAACAAATCGACTCGCATACGTCGAGAAAGCACCGGCCGTTGGAATATACGTCGCCATCTCTGCCAAGCTAACCATGATTGACCACAACATGGTGCCGACGAAGAGATATGAGATCAAACATCCTACGGGACCTGACCGCTCCAATGCCGTTCCTGAACCCAAGAAGAAACCAGTACCGATGGTGCCACCGATGGCGATGAAGTTGAGATGTCTCCCGGAGAGCTGACGCTGGAGCTCACCCTGCTGAGCAGAATCGGCATCGCTAACGAGGTTTCCCGTCTTCTTCTTCTCAACCTTGAAGTTGGGATTGATTGAGTCTGCCGGGGATGTTGGCCATCCCGCCGTTTCGTTTTCGGCCCCCATTGGCGCCTAAGTCTTCTCGGGTGTGTGGTGATGAGTATATTTCGTCTCTCCTCGAGTCTTGATTGGGATTGCGGTGACGGCTTTTGGTTGTGGATCCAGGCAAGTTTCGCGGCACACAAGAAAAATATGCTGGATATGAGTCTTTTTGTCTCTGTGGAGTTGAGACTGGGATGTGGCCGGGGAAGAAGGGAACTTGGTCGGCGAGGGACAACACTTAACAGCACAGGCTCATCACTCGACCGCGGAGGTCACGATCGGTGCCAAGTGGTTGTGGGGGAGGAAGCGATGAACGAGGGAAAACGAAGGAGAGGACAGGAAGGGAAAGAAAAGACTTTCTGTCTGTCTGTGGTGGATACCCTTTTTGCTCCTCCTCCTCCGAAAAACGGTGGACAGCGGTTAAGGAAGAAAGAAGGTGTGACGTTGAGGGTTAACTTGACCTTTCCCAGAGTTAAAGAGCCCCTGGTTGACACTTGATTGCATGCGCTTTTCTGCCCATGGGGAAAGAGACATCAACACCCTTGGTCCTTGGTTATTCTATCATTTCGGGGGGGTTTAAACTGTTTATGCATATGCAAAGTACGATCACTTTCCTTGGCAAGCCATCAACCTAGAGGAGTCTTTTTTCTGTCTCCATCGCCGGTTTCCTTTCAGATATCGGTCGGTGGTCCCCGGTTTCTGCAGGTCCAGAACCACCAGACGTACATATTCAGTGCATTCAAAATGGTAAAGTAATGCAAAAGCCGTTGATAACCTTCTTACAATGGTGCAGATGGCAATAGATAACCTTGTTTGGATGTTGCGCCTCACAGTAAATTTGGTGGAGATCATGGAAGAAGAATTTTTGGAGGTTGGATGCTGTTCGGAACAGGCCGTGGGATCATGCCGGGTGGCGCTTTCAGCATAAAATTTTCTTTCTGCACAGCAGACGGTCACACGTGTTGAGTTGGGTTGAGAGGAAAAACCTGAATTTCAGGGGCAAGGTTATGTCATGTTTATCCAGGTCCAGGGTCCAGGGGGAGTCATGGTCCCCAAGATTTATCGACGGCTGTCGAATGACAGTCATGAGTTGGAGGTAAAAGAAGGGGGGGAAAGGTCAAGAATCGATGTCCTCACTTTCCCCGGATTTTGGAAAGTCAAAAGCAAGTGCCGAAACCTATGCAAGCAGTTAAGACCAAAATGAAAAAAGAAAGCTTCGAAGGCGAGAAAAAGAGAAGTTTTACAGAAGGAAGTGGATCCCGCCCGAGATCCCGCAACACCGAGGCCGTTCCGGACATGCCGACTGTTTTTTCGGCCGGTCTTTTCACTCTCACCTTTTTTGTCCGCTTACACACACCGGTTTCTTTTCATACTTTCAACATCTTCAAACTTTCGTTCAATATATTCAATTTCTCCCATTTCATCACAGCCACAAAATTCCACGCCATCTTATACAACTCGAGTTGGGAGACAGATCCCCACATGCACACAGTGCTAAGCCACGTGCAAGCCAAGGTGAATGGAGCCAAGACCGGAGACACATAAAGGTGAACAAGGTGAATCCTGAGGTCCCCATTTTCCAATTTATATTCTTCAAGGCATATCCCGTGTACCCGTACATAATCTGGGATCGACCCGGTGGCAAATATATATATATTTCGGTCGGGTCGTTTTTCCGTCGGTCGATTTCGGATTGGACAAGCGCCGAGGAAAAGAATTACATGCCCATTCGGTGAGGTGGTTAATTCACGATATCAAAATATCCCGTATTGTTGATGATACTAGGTCTATTCGTAAATCGTGGGGGTTTATTATTCTCACATGGTGCGCTTTTCAACTTGACCGTAGGCAAACGCGGGCAGGGCCGCTTGATGGCTTGTTAGCGCGGTACGGATTCCTCCGGCTGATCTATATGGGAGAAGAAGTACTGTATTAACAGCTTAGCCTGACGATGCCCATCATCACTAGCATCATAATCTGCCAGACTGCAATCTCCTCGTGCATTACATATTTTATCATAACCTAAAAATGACAGACAATACCCAACCCGCCTTGTCTCCTGGCACCTACACCATCAAAATCCAAAATACTATTCAAGCAGTAGAAAGTCACAGTGAACCCACTCCGATCATCACTTCCCCATCTCCACTCGACCTCCCTCCCAACGATCCGGATAGAGATGGAGATGGAGATGGTTTGAGTCGTTTATGTGAGAATTTTGGGGTGTTAAGATTACCGGAATCACAACTAGTGGAAAGCACTGATGAATCGGCGCAATGGCTCAACGATAAGTTGCGAAATGGGTATGCTTTGGTTAAAACTCGAGACCAAACAGGTGCTGCGACTATGGCGGTTTGTCGAGGACCTCTTATTCCGTTTCCTGGGCAGGAGTCGAGTGCGGTTCGAGGTAAAGATCTGGCTATCATTGATGAGAGAACGGGGATTAGAGATATTTCGTATCAGGTGACGTGGCAACTTGGTCGGGAGGTTTTGATGAAGGATCATAGTCTGGTCATCAGCTTGGTCAGGCTGAAGAGGAAGATTTTTGAGGAAGTGAAGAAACGTGTGGCGGCGTGTTCGGGGACCGAGGATCACGAATTGGTTATGCGGGAAATAACCTCTGTCATCAAGGAGTGTTTTGGGTTCGATAATACGCCTCCTGATGATGATGCCACGGCTATCCAACGTTTTATCTCGGAAGCTCACCAGACATCAAACATAACACAGTCTCATCTTATCACAGATCCAGATATGTTACCTCTCGAGTCTATCAGAACCTTTTACACGGATCAATCCTGGATAGAAGCATTCCTCGATGGCGGTTTGAGCAATGGGAATCACTCCGGGGTTGACGAGAGTATTAACCAAGCGATCAAAACCGGCATCCAGGATTGCATGAGAGAAAGATTGCGAGACCAAATTCCTCGTTGGGGATTCTTGCTGAGGACTGAAGCTATTACGGAGCTTTCTGGTCTAAAAGTCGACACGACAGAGTCAAACAAAATCCTATCCAAACAACTCCTCTCAACCAACGATCATACCATCCTCCTCGTCCTCTTTACCAACCCACCAACCCCAAATACAACCCTTGTTCTCTCCCATCCACGACACACCACCGCCAATTTTTTTCTTCTCTAATCAACCCGCCTCTGCACCATCAAATCCAACAAAGTCAAAACAATCTGACTAGCAGCCAAAACCGTCGTCTCTCCCACATTATCATAAACCGGCGCAACCTCCACCACATCCCCCCCAACAATATTTATTCCCTCCAATCCTTCCAACAAAGTAAAAAATTCCCTTGTGGTCCATCCCCCCGGTTCAGCCGTTCCAGTCCCAGGAGCAAAAGCAGGATCCAAAACGTCAATATCTATACTCAAATAAACTCTGTCATTACCAACCCTCTCTTTAATTTTTTGAGCTATCCCGCTTGGACCAATTCGATCGATTTCCCTAGCGGTAATAATCTCAAATCCACAGCGGATATCATTGCGAATATCTTTTTTTGGTCGTGCGATGGGAGCTCTGATACCGGCGTGGATGCTACGGTTGGAGATTAGATTTTCTGAATGTGCGATATGAAGGAATGTCCCGTGGTTTACTGCTGCGTAGTCGGATATACCTCCGCTGACGACCTTGGGATCCCAGGTGTCGATGTGAGCGTCGAAATGAATTACGGTTACGGGGCCCCAGCGTTTATGGGCGGAGCGGAGGGCAGCGAGGGTTGTGGTGTGGTCACCGCCGAGGGTTATTATACGGGGAGTGGGGGAAGGGGAAGAGACTGAGAGATGGGATTTTTCTAGAGTGGAGAGGGCGATGGTGTTGTCTAGCCAGGTTAGTGGTGCGTCTCCGCAGTCTATTATCTTTGCCCAGGAGTTGAATGGGTTTCGAAGGGTGTAGATGTTGTATGCTTGTGGGGAGATACGCCAGCTGGAGGAACGGATGGCTTTGGGGCCGAAACGGGCGCCGGGACGGCCTGTTACGCCCTATGAGGGGGATTAGTATTATATGACTTGGTTTAGTGGTAGAAGTAGTGCCTTGGGGCCTTTCTGTCATATTTGGGGGTTTACTTACTGTGTCGAATGGGGCACCGAGAATTGCAATGTCGTAGGCTTCTTTGTCGGGGGAGTCTGTGAAACAGTGGACGTAGGGGATGCTGGCGAATGTTGAGAAGCCGTAATTGTGATTTTCGGTTTGGAGGTGAGGGATCACATTTTCGGCATCATAAGAGTTGAGGATCTTCTGGTTTGAGAGTATTTGGCTGAGGCATGGAGAAATATTTCCTGTCAAGGAAAGGGAGATATAAAAAAGTCTGTTGGATATGATCATTTTTTATACAGAAGGTGTTTTACATCAAAAAGCTCGCTTCCACAACAATCCTTGGACCAGTTGATGAGATAAATTGAAACCAGTACAAGATAGCAAAATCAGATCATTAGACGTTAACAGCTTACGTCACGATATTACGCACAAGGAGCTAAGCCCTCCCAGGAATGGAAGGTATTTTAAAGCCGAGGTAGAAGAGATTCTCGCATATCATACCATATCATAGCCTCTATCTCCGCCTAGAGTGGTAAGCCATTTTCTGTTTCTCAGCAGGACAGCCTCTTGATAATGAAACTTATGGGAATAGAATATCACATACGACCATAGGCGGTAGAAAACTCGGGATCCCGTCCGCTCTCCCATAGATAAGCTACCGACCGCCGGACCAGTACTCAGGTGGGTGACCACTGGGGAATCCCCGGTGTTGTATGTTTTTTTTTCATCATCAAAGATGATTGCCGTTTGCTTCTTGATTGACGTTCATACCGGTAAACATCTCCACGATCTGTTCATCATTAACATGGCATGGCAGCGGGAATGTTGTGCATGCATACATTTATGAAACTACCATGACTTTTCCGCCGTGTACATCCGTATTTCTACCACAACGCCCGGACATAATTTTCGAAAATGATATCCTTTTGTTTCTTTCCAGCTCGATGACATCTTTTCTCGGCCTTGAAACTATTAATTTGGATTTCTGGATAAACCGCAAGTGGTGGTCACCCACCTGAATACTGGTACTTGACTGTTTTTGCCTTCTAAAAGTGGTTCCCGTCCTTCAGAACACCCTGTTTTGACTGGTACACTTTGACAACCAACTTCTCGATAACCAATGCCTTCTTCGGCCTCTTTCATCGATACCAATTTTATCAATGTTCCGTCTTGCAGCCCCTTTGCAAACCGCCCGCAGTGCCGCCTGCCACATTGAGCAGCACCAGGCTGCGCCCAGCAGTCCCGATCGTATGTCATTGGCCTGGCACCCATCAAGAAATGGCCAGTCAGGTTGCGCTCCCCAAGGGATGCCAGCTCTGTGTCTTTTGTCTTCAGCCGAAGTCTCCGACAATGTCAAACCACTTGATCATCATTGTCGACCCGTAACACATCAACTATCATCATGTCATGCCATATGGAAGGAGCCGTACCAGTGAAGAAAGACTTCGGAAACAACGCTGCCGATGGAGATCGAAAGGACCATAGAGAGTTCGGGAAAGAGGAGCCAACTGATGGAGACCAAAGTGACCACGAGAACGTATGGTATATTCCCGCATCTCAAACCCCCCAGAACAATGCTGACACCACCATTATTTGAGTATGCACAGGGTCTATATGCGAGGTTACCCCTGCCGCCCAATGGAATCCGTATCCTTCAACTACTCCCGCACCCAGACAAACGCGCCCCAATCGAGTGTCGCCTCACGAGCGTCTCGTTAGGCAACTCAGAACTGCGGAGTCGTCCATACGAAGCTTTATCCTACGTCTGGGGATCACCGGCCAACCCTAAACAAATCTCGGTAAATGGACGTTGGAAGCTGTCGGTGACCCAGAACCTTTACACGGCACTTGTGTACCTCCGGGATGATTGAATGGAACGGACCTTGTGGATAGACGCCGTCTGCATCAACCAATCACAGCGCAGAGAGGCTTTGAAGAAGAGATCGCAGCAGGTTCAATTTATGGCCAAGATATACGCGCAAGCAGCGAAATTCGTGGTCTGGCTGGGGGAGGCGGTAGATAATAGCGACCAAGTACTCGATGGAATGCCAGAGGCAACCGAATCCCGGATCAACTTTTCTGCCGATGATGTTCTCAAGCTTTTTGACCGGCCCTGGTTTCAATGAATTTGGGTACTTCAGGAAGTGGCCGCAGCTCGATGTGTCCTTATCAAATGCGGTTCCGCAGAGGCAGATGGGTACATCTTTTGTCAAGGACTGCAAGTATTAGACAGCCTTTGGCCTACTAGACGACCACCAGCTATGATCTCTTCGATGATTTCCCTTATCGGAGGCTCAATCTTTAGACCCAGACGCCTTAATATCCGGCAAGAACAGAGTTTCTCTTTAAACATACGACCATTGGTTGAATTGGTCGAAATATACTTTGTCCGCAAGGCTACAGATCTTCGGGACAAGGTCTTTGCGTTATTTGGTATGTGCTCCGACAATCCAGCCGGTTATGGATTGTTTGTCGATTACCAAAGTCCCTGGGAGGAATTTATTCGTCAATTCGCCTGTTCTATTCTCTCGGACCAAATATCTGTGGAAACGTGGCCGGATAAGGAGACAGCCATTATACGCTGCAAGGGGCAACTCCTTGGCCAAGTCTGCCATGTTCGAGAATACGAGGATTCGCCGTTTCTGACAGTCAGGTGTCCAGATACAGGGGAGGTGTCTCTCCTCGACTTGGAGTTTTGGACTGGAACTATTTAGGCGGGTGATCTTGTCTACCTTGTTCAAGGGGCACCAAGGCCTATCGTTATCGGATTTCGCGGCGATCATTCGGATGTTATCAGTATTGCGGCGCTTAAATCCTCAAAACAGGAACTCGGAGCGTGCTTTCGGTCGGTCGAATGTCCCCTGTTTTGGAGTTGGGATGCTTCTTTATACATGCCTGAAGCCAACGAATTTCCCATTGGCACCGAACATGATTTGCCTGCGGCCTCAGCCCAGGCAAACAGACTCGGCAATGTCAGACTGGAGCTACAAGATACGAAAAGATATCATGAGGTGGTGAATTGCCTAGATATGATAATGGGCGTATTTAACAGAGCTTTGCTCATGGCCCGAAAAAAGGGAGGCTCGGAAGTTGAAGATCTGGAATCCATGATTGATCATTTTGTTGAGTCCATGACACCGGACTGCGATGAGGAAGAAGAGGGTACCAAAGCTGGGACATCTCGGTATCAGGAAAAGGGTCAATGGACAGTGCTTTGCCTAGCAGCAACGGGCGGACATTTTGAAGTTCTCAGGTTCCTGGTCCAAACTGGGAAGGCCGCTTTGGACAATGAGCACCTGCAGATAGTCATATGGCTGAATACCTATACAAGGGGTTGATTTTTGCAGCGAGATGTGGCCATTGGACAATTATTAAGCTCCTGATGGACGACAACGACTTTAAATCAGGTGCCAAGTACACGGAATCAGCGATAGAGGCGGCGATCAGGAGTGGATTTGATGCAGAACCAATCGTCTGCTTGATGATTGCTAGCGGAAGGGTTGGCCCAACGGCTAAGCACATTGAAGTTGCAGTAGAGATGGCAATCAAGAGCGGATTTGACGCGGTACCCATTGTCCGCTTGATGCTCGGAGCCGGGGGTGTTGACCCAAACGCTGAACGCATAGGCGCGGCGATAAAGATGGCGATCAAGAGTGAATTTGATGCGGGACCGATTCTGCGCGTGCTGCTTGGTTACAGAGGGGCTAACCCAAACCGGAGTATCACCGACAAAACAGCTGATCTTAATGGGGGTACAACATTACACTGGGCAATAATGCAAGGCAAGGAGGCAGTTGTTAATCTGCTCTTGGAAAATCTCGGCTTAGACCCCAATACCAGGGATTACAATGGCTGCACAGCGATGCACTGGGCAGTGCAGATGGATCGGACAGAGGCTATCAAGTGGCTACTCAGGTCTGACAGGGTTGACCCAAACGTCAAAAATGAAAAAGACAAAATGCCATTCCACTTCGCATCAGATAAAGGTCGTAGACAGGCTGTCGATTTTGTTAAGCTGCTCATCGAGTTTGGCAGGGGAAACGCGCACCCGGCAAGCGAAGACCATCAAACAGCATTACATTTGGCATCGCTCCACGGAGACATGGAGCTTGTTAAGCTTTTTGTCGACTCTGATGATGTCGATCTGAACGCCACAACCTCCGCAAAATACAGCGGGCCACGTTTTGTAGAGTCCGAGTATGGACGTACTGGACAACACTGTTCAACGGCATTGCAGTTGGCGGCAGAAGCTGGACACGCAGCGATCGTCAAGTTGCTACTCGATTCTGCCAAGGTTGACCCAGACGCTTACTCCTTTGCCATTTACTATACGGTAACTCACCATGTTACGGAATACTCGATTGACCGGTGGCAGGCACGGGAATACAAAAGAGCACTGCATGATGCAGTGCGCGGAGGGCACAAGGATATTGTTAAACTGCTGCTTGATACTGGGAAAGTCAAAGTGTATAAACCAGAGGATGAGAAGTCAGTCATATCCATGGCGGAAGAGAGAGGGTATGATGTCATCCTCAATCTCCTGCTTGAGAACGCAGACGGATATGAAATTGGCGGGACGTTAATTGAAGCGTTGCACAAACGCACACGCCACGGCGAACCCCGAAAAAGCCATGGTATGAGCTCCCTTCAGAGGTTGCTCGATACTGAAAAGATTCCTCGGGATGGAGTGTTTGGTTTGAACGCGCTGTTCAAATTGGCAACTCAAGGGCCAACAGCGTGTGTCGAGCCTAAGTTGTATGCTGTTTTACTCGCGACCAAGAATATCGATCAAGGTGGCTTGAACGAAGGGTTGAAACAAGCAGTATCTTGTCGATATAAGGAAGCTATCAGAGCGATACTTGCAACTGGGGAGATCAATCAAGATGGCTTGAATAACGCATTCAAGGCTGTATATTCAAATTGTGGGAATGGACAAAGTTATGGAGACACGGTTGAGTTATTGCTCAAGGCTGGGAAGGTTGATCAAGCTATCTTGAAGGAGAAACTAAAGGTAGCGGTGACGAAGAGAGACGAGAGTTTCATAATGATTTTCCATGCTGCTGCCGAGGTCGTCGATCCAGACACCTTAAACGAGGTATTCAAAGCGGCAGCAGTATTGGAAGGTAATGGCCAGATTATTAAAACGATACTTGAAAACAGGGGCTCGGAGATTAATAAATGGATATTGACGGAAGTATTCAAACTAGCAGCATCATCTCGTGGTAATCACCAGGCTATTAAAGCGATGCTCGATAACAGGGGCTCGGACATTGATAAAATCGATTTGAACCAGGCATTCAGGAGGGCAGTATTTGGTGGTTATGGTTATAGTGACAAGGAGGTTGTCCAAACGATATTTAATCACGCGAGCTTGGACAACGTTGATGAAGATGTCTTGAACGAGACATTGAATACATTGGTACGTTGCGGGCATGAAGAGGTTGTCCAAGCGGTATTTAATCACGGGAACGGCGGCTCGGACAAGATTGATGAAGATGTCTTGAATGAGGCGTTTAAGACGGCAGCACAGCACGGATATGTAGAGATTATGAAGATGATGCTTGATAAAAGGGGGTCAGATATTGATAAAGATGATGTCCTGGATGAGGTATTGAAAAAGAATACAGAATACCCAGGCCAATATAGCAAGGAAGTGGTGGAGTTGCTGCAGGAATCTCGGCAAATGTCGTCGTCGTCATCGTCATCATCAGTAGGAATAGCAACAACAACAATACGTCGTCGCTTTTAAGAGTATTTTGGAGTGGTTGACCAAGTTTTTTTTTGACCAATCAAAACCAGGAATGGATAAGTAGTAGTGGTAGTTTTTACAAAAAAAGCAAGAAAAATATTTTCTTCTCCCAAGTATAAGACCGTTCGTTGCCTTAACTCAATGCTTTCGAAAGGAATGTGAAGCGAAGCCTGCCACCACCACCGCCACCTCGATTTTATGGGGGCAAGCCCCCAATCCCCCCAGTCCTCGCTTCGCCCGATGAATCCATATCTTGGTGGTGCAATGGCTCCTTTTAGCCATGGAATACTGGCTTACTGGCTCTTGATTTTACTGTGTGGCCTTGGTTAAATATGTCTGTGGATAACTTTCAACCTGGTAACGGCTTACTGCTTGGCTGACACTGGCTCCGGTATTGACACCGTTATTCGCTCCTCCTCCTCCTCCTCCTCCTCCATATTGCTCCTTTTCTACTGCCACATAGAGAACACATACATGGCTTTCACCACATGGGTGGGCACGGCTAAACCTTTTGATGAATCAACGCTCGAAGAAAAAAATCCCAACAAACGTCAATATAAAGAGAGAAAGAGAGAAGCTCATAACAGATTCTCCATTCAAATAAACGTCAGTCACTTAGTTATTTGAAGCTTTTGTTATAATAATAATAATAACTCATCAATAACGTTACTTCTATTTAATTTTGTCTCTCTGTCTCTGTTTTCTTTCCATTCCTTCTTTTTATAACCTACTCGGTGACTTTACAACCACCATTCACTCAATAAACTCCAGCCTGGAACAAGATTTCCGTTGTTCAAAAATCCCCGATACAATCCATATCCATCCATTCATCCATTCATCCTGTTCCGGTCAGAGAACCATAAGCCCACTATTCACCAATCTAGCAGTCAAGGTCTTATTATTGTTGTTGTTGACGAGCATTATTAACGCAATTCCTAGCTGTTAGACAGGCCTATACCCCAGTCATCAGAACCTTCTCCATATCATAAGTGTGTCCACTTCTTCTTCTTCCATCAAGAAAAACCAACATTCATCACATCGTTTTTCCACTTCGTTGTCTTCCAGCCTTCTGTGTCACTATAATAAGCCCTTGGGGAAACCTCATCAAGAAACCCAACCCCCAACATATCAACCCGAGTCACACATCCCATCAAATGACAAGATCCCCAATTCCAAAGAAATAAACCAAGCACCTTTAAAAAACAATTCATAATTTCCCATCTTTTAATATATATAACATAATTATCTCCTCCGTCCAACTCGCTCTCAAACCACAATACAAATACCCGCTTTACCACCCACCTTCCCCCCTTCTTCTCCTTCTTCTCCTCCTCCTCTCTTCCATACCCTCCATCTAAACCAATTCCCAAAAACCCAATAACTTATTAAAAACTAACATTCGTTAACATATTTTCCAATATTTTTTTTTTTTGAAACCACAACAAAAAAGAAAACACCAAAAAAAAAACCAAAAAAAAACCAAAAAAACACCACCCTTTATCCTCCCCTTTACCCTCACCAGATCACCCCATCTTTAAGGTTGCCCAAATCACGCATTCTATCCCTTCATATATCCCTCTCTTTTCCCCTTTCTCCAACTCACGCAATCTCCCTCCTCTCCCCACCAACCGTACCCTTCTCCTCACCACCTCCGCCAACCCCCCCTCCCACTCCCCCTTGATGATTCTCCCACCTCGCACTTGTAATAGGATTAACACCCAACAAATACATCGTATCAATCTCCTCCAAACTCCTCCCCCTACTCTCAACCAAAAAGAAGAAACAAATCAGCACCAAGAAAAAACAACATCCAGCAAAAACCAACCCATACAAATACCCAATAGCATCCGTAATAAACCTAGTAAAAAATGACATCAAAAAGTTCCACAACCAATTGCTAGCCGTAGCAATAGCCATAGCCGGTGCCCGATATTTCGCAGGATACAACTCAGCCGTAACCACCCAAACAAGCGGTCCCCAAGTAGTAGCAAAAGCCACAATAAAGAAACAAGAAAAGACAATCAAAACATTCCCAGCCTGAGGAGTGTTCGCAGGGTTGACAGAATCCAACTTAAAATGTCCCACAAACGAATAAACCAAAAAGCACATCATCATCCAAGCCGCACCAGCCATCAAAGCATTTCTCCTCCCACATTTATGCACAACCCACAGACCCCCAAAAGTACATCCCACATTAACAGACCCAAGGATAATCTGAGTAACATAAGAATCACTCAACCCCGTAGCCTTAAAAATCGTCGTCCCATAATAAAAAAAGAAATTCGCACCAGTCAACTGCTGTCCAGCCTGCAACACAACCCCCAAAATTGTTCTGTAAGCCATCTTTGGTCCAGTAAAAATCTCATACCACTTCGTATCCGCCCCGGCCCTCTCCTCATCCAATTTCTCCTGAATCTCATTAATCTGCGCATTCACACTCGGCGAATGCTCATCAACCCCCGCCAACCTCGCAATACTCCTCCTCGCTTCCTCCTCCCTCCCAGCTCTATAAGCAAACCTCGGAGACTCCGGCAAAAACAAAATACCCACTCCCAAAATCAACGACCAGAGAAACCCCAACCCCGAGGGAATCCTCCAACTCGCTGAGCTTTCCATATTATGTGTTCCGTAATTAATCATCTCAGCCGTCCAGATACCCAAGGTAATAAATAATTGATAACAAGCAATCAATACGCCTCGGAGAATCGTAGGAGCAGATTCAGATTGATACATGGGGACGGCAACTGACAAAGCACCGATACCGAATCCAGTGACTAAACGACCGACTGCGTATTGAGCCCAGGAGGAAGTGGACGAGATTTCGATAATGTTGCCTACGCAGCAAAATGTTGCAGAGACGGAAATTGCCATGCGACGGCCGAGGGAATCGGCGATGCGGCCGGCGATTAGGGAACCAAAGAGACATCCGGCGGGGAGAAGACCGACTATGGCGCCTTGACGGGCTGCCGAGAAGATGTAGGTGTTTGTTTGGGGGTCGAAGGCGCCGAAGCGGGAGGCGTAGTCTGTCATGTCGAAGAAGCCGGAGATTTGACCGCTGGGAAGGGGGGGGGAATTAGCATGACGTTTGGTGGGTATGGGTAGCTTGCAGATGCAGTATGCAGGTTTGGACAGGGAAACTGGTGTTAGACAGAAAGAAAAGAATGCTCACCTCACATATCCAAACATGAAGCCACCGATACTGGCCACAGCTCCAAGAAGGATGGCAAGACCAGTCAGTTTCTGCTCGGCAGCAACATGATTACCGGCATTGTGAGTGACCGCCGCCGCCTCTTTGGGGTGTTCATCCTCTGTCGAGGTATCGTGGTGTGAACCAGCCATTGTTTGGCAGTAAGTAGTAGTTTGTTGTTGTGATATGTGATGTTCAGCTAATTATTGACTAATCTTCGATCATGGAATAAAAAACTGAGAAGAAAAAATGGTTTGTTTCTCCTGAAAAGAATATTGGGATGGAAGAAAAGAAAAAAGTATAAAAATCTGGAGAAGAATTCTGGGGGGGCTTTTTATCAATGAATTGATGAGTTAAATAACTGCCGTGTCAAGACAACAAAAAAAAGAGATCAAGGTCAGAAGGGCCTTTTTTTCCCTGGTCTTGTGGAGTAACAACAATATCTTAATTTTTTTTCTCTCTCTTCACATAATGGAAGGTACCGGTATGAATCGATACTGTTGAGTGGAAACAGCTGACCCCCCTTTCCAGGTTGGCTGTTGCTTTGGTTGAGAGGGCAAGTGAAAAGGTGAAAAGTGGACAAAAGACCTGAAAGGTTTTAATTTGTTCCTTTTCCCCTTGACAAAACAAAAATAACTCCTCCTGACTATCCCCTCATACTTTCCCCCCTCAACCAATCCCTCGTAGTGTACATAGTGTGGTGGTTCGGTCGACGGTAGTTTCGTTCCATCAATGGCCGATGCACGGAGTTGCCACTTTTTGTCAGGGGTTTTGGTGGTGGTTAAAAAAGGTGAGAGGGCGAAGTAGCGAGAGCACTTGTCGTCATGATCACGACCCTTGGGATGGATGACGTTTCGAACCCTTCCATTTCGAGTCGCGGGTTGTATTTTTTCCCTCTGCTCCCCCCTCTGGCGGATCCAGTTTCCGGAGCTGCCCGAGCTAGAAGTGCCGCAGCTTATGTGGGGTCATCCAGTTTTGCTTTTCTCCCTTGGTTGAAAAAACCTTTTTCTTGTCAAAATGCCGACCGATCTGTTTTCTGTCTGTCAAAATAAACCACAGCTGCTTCCCAAAATAAAACCCAATCCCGACTTTTTTCTCTGTGATCTTAAACTTCTGTGTCACTTCCAGGTTGTGATGACATGTCGATTTGCCGCGGTCAGAGCACAAAAAAATAAAGAGCTTGCATCCATGCCGTACCTGCGTTTTCTCAACACTGAATCCTTGCATACATACTCCATTCTGCTCTTCTCGCTCGGTGCTTCTCTGGGGCCGTTCCTCGACCAAGTGATCCAGTCTCATCATGTAAACCCGAGCTCGCCATTGACTTCCCTCCACATTGGTGTTGTTGGGGTTGAGGGGCGCCACGGGGAAGTTGGATGACTCGCCGTCCACGTGTGGTCGACGCCCCCCAAAGTCAAACTCAATGTTCCAGATGGATCGACGACTTGTTGAGGGGCAATCTGTCAACCGAGGTAAGAAAAGGAGACGAGAGAGAGACTGTTCCCGACATCGAATGTAACGGTGAATGACTGGTGTCAATGCATCAGCTGAATGCAAACATGCTCACACCATCGAGTTGATTGACGATGGTGTCTTTTTCCCTTCATGTAGCCTTGCACGAGGTTTATTTGGAAGGGATGTTAAAGCGGCTTGCCAAGAGTAATGAGGAAAGGGGCTGAGAGCGTCCATGCAACGGGTCAACCAATGTCAACACCAAGCCCTTCCATCAGTGGCTTTAGAAGACAATGACAATTACCAAGTATCTGTCATTTGTTATTGCACTTGCAACTCCGACGTTAATGTCGGTCATACCAGAATGAGCGACGCCGCTCCGACCAGAGAAAGAAAGAAAAGAGGCGATACCAGAAATGGATGCACCACAAAGTAACGGTCGGAAGCTCCGATTCTTAGATCAAACAAAAAAATACTCGGAGATCGACGGCAGTAAAATAAATAGAACCTCACTTGAAGCCGGTTTTTTTTTTCTTTCTGCATATCCTCCAGTCCGGTTCCTCCCCGCATGGCGGCCGAGCCGAAAAAAATTTGTGCGAATGGCCGGCTGGCGATCGACAACACCGGGGCGGCGCCAGACCAAAATCTGGGGGATGAGATGGAGTCAAAGAATCCGGGGTAGAATTCTTCCCCGGATTATTGGGAATGACGGGCACCACCATCAAAAGATCAACAAAGAAAACCACTTGGAATATCTTGAATAATCGATTGATGGATGATCAGTTGATGATGAATGACATGCAGTGCGCTGTTGCAAAAACATGGGTTCAAACGCCGTCGATTTTGTCGTTTCCGTGGTCCGTCGGTTCTCGGTTCGCGGTGGTCATCATGGCTCTCGTGCCTTCTTTCCAGGCGCTTGGTACTGATCGGTTGTTTTCTTCATTCTCGAATCTGCTCTTTCCGTCAGTGGCGTATTCAAAAAATAAACTTTTGGAAAGCGTGAAGCACACCGACCTACTGTCATCTGTCTTCTTTTCGATTTCGGGAGTTCCAAGTTTCAACGGTTCCAGGTTGGCGCTTTGTTTCTGGCAGCATTTCGACGACGACGACAATGTTTGTGGAAGGAAAAGAAAAGGGGAGGTAAAATTATTATTAGGTGATCCCAAGCATTTTCTCGTGACCCTTTTTTCCTTTCATTCCCGGCACTTCCCATGCTCTTGCTTGTCTCCTTTCATTCCTCTCGTGAGTGTGATTTTACCCGGCTTTGCCTGTAATTCAACCAGCCAATGAGAGGAGGTCCCAAGATGAGCATAGCCGAGCCTGGGCATTTGTTCCCTGTCTTTTGCGCGCTACACGTCATTTATAACATCAGGAGGCATCTTTTTGGAGATGAGAAGAGCATGCAATTGATGAGCTTCAAAAAAGAATATTGGGCATTCCTTTTTTTCGAAACTGAATTGAAGGGTCGCAACTGCCAAATCGAATTTTCGAATTGACTTTTTTGTAGCCTGCAGATCCAACGATCAGGACACCAAATCGGGTTTAACTCCTCCCCCAAAAAAGGCGACAACCCTTGCTCATCAATCATCATGATCATTTACGCGCCAGCACACGTCTTTTGCGCGTCTCAAAAGCGTGACAAGGGGGCTTTTTTTTCTACGGCGTTGGCACTGATTCTCAAGCATTATTTAAGGGTGTCCAAAATCCCCGAGGGTCTTTCTTTCTTTCTTTCTCTTTGCTCTTGTTTTGTTTTCTCTTTTTTCTCCCTTTTTTCTCTTTAAACTTTTATTCTCCTTTCTCTTTCTTTCTTTCTTTTACTGCGGTATAATACAAGTGTATGATGATTAGCAGTGAGCAAGTGACGAGTGTTACTGACTCTGGCAAGTGTCATGTGTAATATGTCGAGGTGGAATGTGGATACAAACTTGATGTGCGGGTTGCCGACGTCGTCAGCTGGACAGTGGGGATCACCAGTTAGTGTGGTCGACGGCGAGGAGGATGGAAGTGAGGAAGGTCTGCAACTTTCTGCACAGAGCTCTGGCAGAGAAATGGATTGAGCATGTCGTCGAGGGTTGGTTGAGAGAACAAAGGTCCCGGCCGCGGGCATTGACCTTGGAGATCCGATGGCGGAGCCTCGCCGGCGCTGCTTCGGTGGAATTTGGACCGCCGGGAAGTGGTTTCGGGATCGAGGAGCCGGCACAGCGGAAGCATGAATGCTGGATCCGGATGGCATTGGGTGTGAAACTCGTGGGAAGAGATTCGGCGAGGTTTACATTTTGTGTTTGACGGGTTGTTATGAGATGGCGGACGTCTCTGTTACTTCAGACTCACGTTCAGTCTTCAGTCTGAGTAATACTAACCTCGACAGGAACACCTCAGTCCTCTTGTTCGAATCACTGCGTGTTTTATCTGTTGGAACCAAAAATTTCGTCGTCATTTTGACTGCTATCTCTCTTGTTTATCACGGCCCTCTTTTTCGGGTCCTCTCCTCCTATCTCTCATCCGTCTTCCCCTCCAATCCGACATCAAGAATCTGACAGTCGGGCTTTAAACCGTCACCCAAAAAATCCGCTACCAAGGTCATGACGTTAACGTCCTTATCTAGAACATAAACAACACACATTCCCCTAATGACAAGTCGGCACTCCCGTATAACTCCCACTACAACCCGTAGCATTCACCGTAGCAAACCCCCTACAAACTTCATTAGCACTCCCATCATCCAACCCATCTTTTTTGGAGAGAGAAAACATACCACCCAGTCATACACTGCACACAAGGACTCTGCCGCGCACAAACAGTCGTAGTAATCACATTTACATCCCCATACTCACATCCACAAGGGATCGTAACGGGCATATCGTACCAACATCCGTCCATCCCATAGTCTTTACAGTTTACGGGACAGCCAGATGTGAAGAATTGAGTGGCTGTGACGTCGTATGTGCATGTAGGTTTGATTGGGGGTGGTGGGGGTGGTGGGGGTGTGACTGTTGTGTGAAGGGTTTTCGTGATTGTCGTTGTAGGTGCTATGTTTGGCGGTTGGTGATTCTTGTTGAGGAGCGGGGTGTTGGGCCAGTCGGTGTTGGTGAGTGTGTGGGTTACTGTGGTGTCTGGGAGCCATAGTGTGCCGGTTATTGTGGTGGTGATGTAGGTTATGGTTTGTTGTAAGTGATGCTTGGGAGTGTCTGTTGGGGTTGGGCCGAGAGGTGAAGCTATGGTTGGGGTGGACAATTCTAGTTGTTTGTTGGGCTCGTGGAGGGGGTTCGAGAGGGTTTGAGAGCTTGGGCGGTGTTAGTTATAGGTCTTGTTGTGGTTGCTGGGGTGGTGACAGACTTACATGAGGGTGGTGAAGATGGTTAACGAGGGGAGAGATGAGAAGAACTTCATTTTACTGTCTGCTGCTTGACTTAGGTGAAAGATGCTCTGGGCGAGCCCCGCGGTAATGATGTCGCCTTTAATATATTTTATATCTCATCGTCTAGTGTCTGGCTGCCTTGTGTGACGTGAAATGCCTGATCATGTTGCCGTCCGCGTCTCGGTTGGCTGGATGCACAACACGAGGGAACGTTGTAGTCTCGTCATGTTTGCTGTTGGACGAGCGGATATCGGCGAGAATATCATGTGCTTGCCGTCTGTCCATCGTGTTTGCCTTCCATCGGATGCTATTCTCCATGCTTGATGTAACTTGAAGTGTCAGCATTGGTTGAGCTGGTGCCATGTATTGTGTTCTGGAAGTCGGTCCTTCACGTTATGATCCTCTATTCGTGACATGCCAAATAATCACCTTCGGGCCGAAAAGGTTGAGGAAGTGTCGGTTGCATGGTCGATACCGTCGGTCCCTTGAACGTTGCTGAGAAGTTGACCGCAAAGAAGAGGATCAGGAGTCGGGGGGTCGAGCAAAAGATGCAACAGAAACTTGTCCCTCGGAATAAAATAAATAAAGCAAGTCAAACTCCCACAATGGCCTCTGCACAAGACTGCTGTTGCTGTCTGGGTGGTACGGTTGAATGGAGACGAAAAAAAAATACCAAAAAGCTCCCCGACTAGCAACTGCAATTCTCTTTTGGACAATTGCAGCTACTTGGTCAGGTACTAAAAACCAACTTTGTGATTTTTTCTTTCCCACTTTCTGACTGTCGACCAAGATGGAGTCGAACACGGGGGTCCACAGGTTACGATGTTTGTAGGTCCCCCCGTTTCAGCCCTGCCGAAGCAGTGGCCACCTGGCCGCTGCACCACACACGAAGTTGGTGGCTCGGTCCATTTGGTTGGGAGAATGTATCGGGGGTGTGGTATATAATCCACTGTTTGTCTTCACACTGTGTATTGTTTCTACTGCAGCTTTGGGACTGGTTAGGTCAACGGTCAGCCTGCGAGATGTAATTGACAACCAGGTTTTCTGAGGACTATCTGTAGCAAATTCAAGCGTCTGTGAAGCAACTTGGTAATCTTTTATTGTGATTTATTGATAACTATCAACCATCCATGTTGGGTATCGTCCCCAAGCGAGATCTACTCGAGGTAATCTCGCCCATCTTGTTATCTGGTTCCATCGCACGTGTTCAAACTGGAACTCTGCTTTCCCCATCAACCACGAGCAGGCCAAGGCCATATCTTTGGTTTTTCAATTGTTCGAGCTCGCTCTTCTTTGAGGCTATCCCTTGACGGAAGGCAGTCAGCTCTTCCTCTTTGTTTGTCGTCCTTCCGTTCCTAAAGTTTATAGACTACACCTTTCACTTCCCTCTGCAACCAACATTCTGTGTACCATGGGTATTTGTTCAGCCATTCTTTTAATTCGGATAGCGCTTTTTTATGATATTGTAATTCGAGATCGGTCTTCAAAATATTAAGCTCCAATTTCGACAACCGATGATGAGCGTCGGCAAGAAGTGTGACGAGATCATTGATTTGGTCGTCAATCTCAGAGAGTTTGGTATTGCGTTCGTTGACTGTCAGCGTCAAACTCTCAAGGTGGCTCTCGAGTTTAGTGACCTCAATAGAGATTGTTGAGTGGGACTCGTTGGTTGCCGACTGCATTTGATGATCAAATTGGGCCATAGCGGCGACGTGAGTGTGTGGAATGAAGTTGACTTGAAGATGTATGCGAGAGGAACCTGAAAGTGTGTTTGGTTGCGGATGGGGGGAAAGAAAAAAAAAGGGGGGGGGGAGGGAAAAAAAAGATGAAAAGATTGAAAGCTTTTAAACTGCGAGTCCGTCGGGTGACGGATTTACTTTCCACCCAAATAACCTTCCATGGTCAAGAATTAGAATATGGGGGAAAGTTACAAGATTTAATAACGATAAGGGAGGGATTCATTTGGTTCCATGGGAGTGAACCGAAAAAAAAGTAGTATACTTACCGAGCCGTATAAAACCACTGTTTCTGTTCACACTCTGCACGGTTTTTGCTGCATGTTAAGTCAACCTGCGAGGTGTATCGAATTGATAACCTAGCGTCTGGGAGGATATCTCTGACAGGTTTGAGTCTGCATAGCTTGACGGTCCTCGACGGGTGTTTCTTTATTTTTACTCTGTCATGAGGTAGCGTATTCCTAAGGGAACAACCTCGAGGACTCAATGAACAAAACAAACTACCTGATCAAATTTTCTTGGGCTCTCGGTCAGTTTTATGCATCAGATAAAACATCACAACTTGTCTCGGGTTAAATGCATGATGTTGCGTGCTCTGCCGCCTCACTCAGGGGCAGACCAGGTACTGGGTAGGTCGATGGTGATGCTACAAACTCAACCACCTTTGCTCTATATCATATGCGATCTCTTAGTTCACTTTTTAAGGCTTATTAAAACGTATTGGCAAGATTTTGAATAATTCTGCCGACTTTTGTTAAAATTTTGATTTCTCACTTATTCACAAAAAAGGAGTATAACATTGGAAGCATTTAAAATTATTTCAAGCCACCACGCAAATAAACTCACAAAGTAAAATATTCAATCGACGTCAAATACCACCCCAGAGGTTATCAAAGCTCTATTCTATTCCAAAACAAGTTGTGGCGGTCGAGAAAACTCAAACGTGGTTTTGTTGACAGAGCTTCAACACCCATATTGGAACCAAACAACACCACCTCACACCACACACATAACATGTCAATTTACAGTATATAAGACGACCAAAACCCTCAAATATCGACAGAAAGCTCAAAGAAACTTGATAAAGTTCTCAATACAAGTCTATCATATCAAAAACTCATATTCTCGATCTTTCTCACTTACATGTATTCGTATACGGAGTAGATATCAACCTCAATAACACATTGAATTCTTCAAACTTTCCACAACAACAACTCATCACAACTATCCAACCGCAGTTCACAAACCACCGGCACAAACAAACGATTTCAATTACTAATATTCACACCAACAAGCAGTATCACCAGATATTTATTTTCTTCCTCATCCTCAAAATCAACAATCGGCCCCACTTATTACCCCTTTCATCCAATGACACCATCGACTCAACATCATCATCCCATCCACACCAACACAAAGACACAACTCCGGGGCATCCGTTCCGGCAGTTCTTTGTTACGGTTCATAATCTGCAATAAACTCAAAGACTTCTCTGGAAAATACAAACCAACAAATCAACATTCCAGGCAACCGTCTGATTTTCAGGGGTTAAAGCATTCGAAAAATGGTCAATCCAACATGTAGAATAGAAGAAAGTGATATCTTTGCAATCAACATAAAATAAGCACACATGACTCACTCACACTACCACCACACTCTTTTTTCTTCGGTGACAAATCATGGTTGCCTCCAGAGACGGACCTCGCTGCGGAAACTCCGACATCAGCAAACAAACTGGAGTCCCCCCAAGTCCAGGATCCCCACCACCACTCCATACCCATCGCGTTGAATCCACAACCGCGTCAACAACACCAAATGTCAAAGCAAGAGAAAACAAGACGCGTTCAAAAGAAAACTCATGATCACAAGCAAAAAAGGCACAGACAAGTTTTTGATTTGTTTTCATTTATTTGGTATCAATTCCCATTTCCGCGCTGGAAAAAAAAAACGAATTGATGATCATGCCCCCCCGTTATGGTACAATTGCAGTAAAAACCCAGATAGTGACAATATAACCCCAAATGAGTAAAACCCCATCCCTATTGCCCACCCCAAATAATTCCCAGAGAAAAAACACATCCGAGGGGGTGAATCGTTGATGTAAAATGTAAAAAAAGAGAACGCGACGCCGATAATTTGTTGTTTGTTGTCATTATAGTGAGAGTCGAAGAGAGAGAAAAAAACACCGCTTAACCACCGAAACCGTAGAGGGTGCGGCCTTGTCTCTTGAGAGCGTAGACAACGTCGAGGGATGTGACGGTCTTGCGCTTGGCGTGCTCAGTGTAGGTGACGGCGTCGCGGATGACACCCTCGAGGAAGGACTTGAGGACACCGCGGGTCTCCTCGTAGATCATGGCGGAAATACGCTTGACACCGCCACGACGAGCGAGACGGCGGATAGCGGGCTTGGTGATGCCCTGGATGTTGTCACGAAGAATCTTTCTGTGGCGCTTGGCACCGCCCTTTCCGAGGCCCTTGCCGCCCTTGCCGCCTGTTGGGAAGAGGAGTTAGTATCTTGACGCGTCGTCGCGATGGCATCAGTCAATCAATCAATCGATGCATGCATGCAAGTAGATGCGATGCATCATCGATGACGACGAAGATGGATATAACTTACGTCCAGTCATTTTGATGGATGTGTTGTGTGAAGAAGTGTAAAAAGTTGGAGATGTAATTTGTTATTCGAGGTTGAACAACAAAAAGAGTAATTTGGGTTGAGAAAGCAGGATGTTTTTTTTGGGAGGTGTAAACGTGGGGAAGAAGGCGGGCTTTAAGTAAGAGTGGGAAAGGCGGGATGGGTGTTGGATTCGCTGGCAAAAACGCGCTGCGAAATCACAATCAGAAATCACTTCCCCTCTCTCAAAAAATCAGAACCCAAAAAATGGGTGCACTTTTCTGCCGCTCTTTTTTTCGTTGGCTGATTTGGACGTGGGTTGCCGATTTGGTGCAGGGTGCCTTGCAGAAACACGGTGCACAACAATACGGGAACACAAACACGGGCCCCACTTTATACAAACCATCCCTGTCCCCTTTTTTTCCAAGTTCCGATCCAAGCGAAACATCCTGCTGCCCTTTTTTTTCCAACAAATGACCGCGCATTTTTGATAAGCAAGGTTTTCTGGCACAGTATTTTTCTTTTCTTACTACCAATTTTTATGGCGCTAATCCTGATTCGATTTTTCATATTTTCTTTGTGATCAGGTACCTACCTGTCATCCGGACTCCGCTTGGGAGTTCCTACCCGGTGCGGCCCGTCAGTCTCCAATCAAGATCACACACTTTCCTTCCTCACCCCAAGTCGACGAGGTCTTTCACCATCCATGATCATCCCCAGATGCAGTCACATTCTCTCTTCCCCGGGTACATGATGCACAACCTTGCCAAGGGGGGTGGCAGTACGTAATGACATGAATGTGGATAATCATGGGAAAGGGTTTCGGTCTCTTGCCTTCCTCCTTGTTCCACGTCCAGTCCCGAGAATGCGGAGATGTCAAATCTCATCGTTGAAGCCGTTTTCTCCTCCCTCGGTACCCTAATCCATGATCGTACCTGCTGTTGTGTCATGTCACAAGACTACACCGTGATATGGTACCTTATGGTCTGATGACTTCATCCGATCTCAGACACTAGGGTATATGAAACTCGAATTTACATATTGAACACTGGAAGGCACGAGGGGATTCGGAAGCCTCGGTGAATACCGATATCTGTTTGCAAAATAATAGTAATAATTCGCCACTGCCAAACTATTAAAATATCCCATTGCTGCCTATCTGCTCCCAGTCTCATTGACGGTTTTGTTGAATGACCCCGCCATCGAGATCAAGGAAGCTCTCTGTTTCATCAGCTTCCAGAAACACACACACATATTCTCTCTCAAAATCAACATACTGGTTGCCTGCAAATTTCATATCTATCCAGAGATTCATCAAATATTTTGACATTTGATATTTGATATTCGAGTCCAGCCTTACAGCTGCGGATCTCGAATCAAAGGTACGTACCAAGAATTCCCATGCAGCAAGGGAACGTCAGAGCAAATGCGGCATTCCCCACAAGTTTAGTTTTGGTGTGGTCCATGCGTCGGTTGCACTTTTTTTTTTTTGGACCAATGATAATTCGGCACCCAAAGTAACCATCAATTGCAAGGCAATTTTCCCACCCAAATCAGGCGCGTTTCGCTTGCAGCAATCTGACCCATTTCTCATTGCAACAGACCCCCGGTTTCGAGCGTGCACATCAACGCAAAAAAAAGAGGGAGGGAGGCGCGCCCGCACAATCACAAAAAAAAAAAAGAGCCAACCTAATCAGCCGCCAACGTGACCGCTGCAACCGCCTACTTAAAGGCTCGCACCCCCCACCATTTCCTTTCCCTCTTACATCTCACACCACTCCACACCCCATCAAATTCATCAACCCACATCGCAACCTTGCGACTTTTTTTCATCAACTTCATCACCACAACACATTTACATACATCACAACAACAGTCGCAATGGCTCGCACTAAGCAGACTGCCCGCAAGTCCACCGGTGGCAAGGCCCCTCGCAAGCAGCTCGCCTCCAAGGCCGCTCGCAAGTCCGCCCCCTCCACCGGCGGTGTCAAGAAGCCTCACCGCTACAAGCCCGGTACCGTTGCTCTTCGTGAGATTCGTCGCTACCAGAAGTCCACTGAGCTTCTCATTCGCAAGCTCCCATTCCAGCGTCTCGTAAGTCTTGCACTCAATCAATCGCGACCGCGACAGCGATGCGCATCATCGTCATAATCTTCAATTTACTAACGCGACTTCTCTATACAGGTTCGTGAGATCGCTCAGGACTTCAAGTCCGACCTCCGCTTCCAGAGCTCCGCCATCGGTGCCCTCCAGGAGTCCGTCGAGTCTTACCTCGTCTCTCTCTTCGAGGATACCAACTTGTGCGCTATCCACGCCAAGCGTGTCACTATCCAGTCTGTACGTATTCACTCTTCGGATATCTTTTTCTGTATTGCCACAACCGCTAACAACCTCTGCAGAAGGATATCCAGCTCGCTCGTCGCCTCCGTGGTGAGCGCAACTAAGCGCAGTATTTCTTTCAGATCCTATTTACTTTCTTTTTAAACAAGCAAGTTGACGGGTTTTCCGGGAGAAATGGCTAGCGACTTGAATGGATGGGGGGTTTTCTGGGTGGTTCATGACTTTTTTCACACATACCTTTGGGGGACACTGCTTTTGATTGACGAAAGGGTTCATTCACGGCACAACAAATGGGGAAATAACGGCGTTCTTTGATTGCGAAATGGTTTTTCTGGCTTTGTACATTACCCAAATTATCGGCGGCATGGCTTTATCTCTTTCTCTGGGATTGAGGGGAGAAGGAGGAGAAGCAATGGGATGCTGCTAATACTAAACGCCTTGATCATGAAGCGAAGCTCTTTATTATTACTTGTGATGCGTATTTTGTGTGTGATGGTGATGTGGTTCATGGTTGTTGTGGCGAGATGAGGTGTTGAGATTATGGTTTCAAAACAAGAACTCCACACCCGCGTTTGAGCGCGTCTCGATTCCCTGTCCCTGTCTTGTATGTTGTGGGGTCATCTCTTTCTGAGGTATCTTGAGGTTAAGGATTACATGTATGGTTATTGATGTGGTGATGATGTTATTTACTTTATTCGACTTCGTCTTTTATTTTATCAACTCTTTTTATTCGGGCTCTTTTCAAGTTCTCTCACTTTCCTTTCAAACCAGTCTGTCATCTTCCCATGTTGTTTTTCTCTCTCATTGATATTGCAGGTTTGTGATGGATAGAAATTATATGTAGTAGTAATAGGAGGATTCTGGTGTTAATTTCCTTTCTTTGCCTCGTTTCCCTCCTTTTTCTTCATTTCTTTTTTCTTTTTTGTGTGTCTCGTGTCTCGTGTCCTTCTCCTCCTCTTTTTCTCTGTTTTTGTGTTCTTTTTCCGATTATTTGTCGTCGTTTGTATCATTTCTGTTTTCTTGATCTCGATGATGCCTACCTAGGGAATGGGATATTTGGACATGGAACTGAAGTCAAGGAGATTTATGGACCGAGAGTACGTGGTCGAAGCATATTGGTGGCTGAAGTGGTTTTGATGAATGTTGGTGGAATGCCTTTTTCTTCCTTCTTCTCGGGTTGGTTAAGCGTTTTTCTTTTGTCATGTTGGATAATCTTTCTGGGAAATGCGATACTTGAATATGTAAAGGCTGGGTGATGCTATCTCGAAGTAGAGGGGATTATTCGGGGTCGTTGAAGTTACGATGGAAATGAATGGATATAGGATGCCGTTTTGGTGATATCTTCTTCTTATATCCTGCAAGAATATTGTTCCTCCTGTTGTCATCATTATTGTGCAGTATATGGCAGTGTTTGATCGATCTTACAAGTGTTTGTGGTTTTGACGATGGTTTTCAGGTTCTTATTTTAGTAACGCGTTGGAAATCGTTCAGAATCTCTACGTTGTGGTCATAGTCAAACTCTTTTTGGGAACGAAGATATTGATGCCGTATCTTTAGCCAGGGCTCAAGTACAGACTCGTCGATAGACACGCCACTTCAAAGACATCCTTTCTATACTTATTCATGATACAGGAAATCCCATTTATATATAAGTATATCACAACCAACAGAAAAAGAAGACCACCACTCAAAGCATAGCCTTCCACCCTTTATTCCCACCCTTCTTCAACCTACTCTCCAGCCCCAAAAACTCCACAACCTGTCCCAAATGATCAACCCCCCAAAACCCTTCCTTCTCCCCCTTTGTATTAGTACAAGTCATCCAAGGCAATCCAAATGCCCCCTCATCAAACGCTTTATCAGTATTAGCTATCAACGTTGCTTTAGCCGTTGATCCCGCTGCAGTCAAGACCTTCTCAGTCTCTTCTTTCCCGTAAAGCTCCTCCAAAATCTGTTTTAGGATCTCTGGTTTATGCGTTGCTATTCCCTCAGCCCAGTGTTTATGAAAGAGAATGTCTAGACCTTTAATGAGTTTACTTTGGCTCTTGTCGTCGGTTTGTTGGATTGCGCAGAGGGCTCTCATTACTGGAAGACTTGGGGCGGGGAAGTCGGGGGGAAGACCGGGGGAGATCATGGGGATGGAAAAGTGTTGTGCCCAGCGGAGTCGTTCTTTGTTTATCCAGATGTCCTTGTCTATACCACGGTGTTAAATGGTGGTCTTGCAATAGGGGAGGGAGGGAAAGACAGGCTTACTCTTGATTTTTATGGGAGCGGTATTTCCACACTGTGTTTTGGGGGCGAATAAATCAGTAAAAGAAGGGGTGAGATAGAGGAGGTGGAAGGGGAAATACCTCCCGCATTAATCCGCCTAGGAAGATGGGAATATATTCGATTTCGCATGGGGAAAAAGTTGGGTCATGCTGAGGGAAGTGGGAGTCAGCAAGAGGGACAGCAACATGACAAGAGGAAGTGAAAGCATACGCGCAGCAAGTGATAGGCTTCGTAGGCAAAAGGGGAGACGGTGTCTACGTAGAGCGTGATCTTTGGTTTGGAGGCCATTTTGAGAAATTTGTTCATGAAGCTTGGGAAGTGTGGACGAGGAATGAATGGAGGTAGAGTAGTGCAGATAACTTGACTTCAATATGAAACTTCAAGACAAAGGACGGAGTACAAGTATGTAAAGATGGGAACGCGCCCTGTACTTGACAAATTACAAAATAAAATAAAATCAAGGACGACAATCAACCACCAACTCGGGTTCATCCAGAAAGGGCAGAAGCCGAGGATGCGCATTCCCGGAATCCCCCCAAGTACTTACCCCGCACCATCTACAATGCGGGGAGTATGGAAGAAATGTGCCGAGAAATCGAGAACAAAAGTGACAATATGTTTACTTCTATTACAGATGAGAGTAGTGATAATCATCATCGTGAAAAATCATATACTCATGACGATGTGGTGTTCTTGGTCAAAGTCCAAAAAATCCATCTTTGCCCTGGCGTGTCGAGATATAGATTTGTTTGTTGACCGAAAGATGATCTGTTGGGAGCTGAGGGTCTGTAAGGGCCAGATAAAGAGGCGTGTTAAGTTTACCTTTTGTTTTGATGACCATATTGCTGCTGCGATATATGCTCTGAGAGTTGTTAAAGTCGGCAGGTATGGAGAGTTGGAAATGAAAGTATGGAAACACGCGAGGCAAAGCTTCCCAGAATTGCAGTTGATTGATGCAAGGTTGACAAGCATCTGGTCTTGGCTTAGCAGGCAATTGCATGTCTTGGCGTCTGATAACAGTTGGCCCCACACACCTCTTGGGTTTCTGCCGACAATCACCGCCAAAAAATATTCTTTTTCGCGGGAAGCTTTGCTGCTCCAAATTCCCCACCAATTTCTACCTGCAGTCGCCAATTGAAATTCGATTTTATTTTCAAACTTTTTGAACAAACGAGGGTTGAGGAAGTTTTGACAACCCTCGTTATCTACCACTACCTACACACAAAAAAAGATGCAAAGCTGGGTTGCGCGGTAACACGCCAATAATCTTCCAAAAATGAATATTTCACAACCAATATCCTCCTCGCTTGAGAGCGTCGAATTCACATTCCTCACGGCACAAGAGATCCGCGCAATCTCTGTCCGAAGAATCGATTCCGCCGAAACTTTCGACTCCCTCCTCAACCCAGTGCCCGGTGGTCTCTATGACCCATCTCTTGGATCATGGGGCGATGCTCCGTAAGGAACTCCCAGTCTCGTTGCAGGCTTTGACCGACTGACCTGGATTTGTCTTGCAGGTGCCGAACCTGTGGTTTGAACCAGGCCCAATGTCCTGGTCACCCAGGTCATATCGAGCTTCCCGTCCCAGTATACCACCCAGTATTTATGGACCAAATGTACCGCCTGCTTCGATCTCAGTGTGTCTACTGCCATCGCTTCCGACTCCCCCGCCGCGAGGTCCACCGTTTCGCATGCATGTTCCGACTTCTTCAGTATGGACTGCTCCGCGAGGCTCAGATGATCGATTCAATGGCCGACAACGGACTTGGGGATGCCATCAAGAACTTGACCCTTGACGAGGTCCCCAAGTTGGAGAGTGACGAGGCCGAGGATGAGACCAGTACCATCGACGAGACCACACGTGCGCGGGAAGCATATGTACGCCAAGTTCTGAAGGAATATAAAACCAAGATTAGCGCTGGGGACATCAAGAAGGGCAAGCATGAAGGTGCTTCCGAGATGAGAAGGTTCCTCGTCAAGGAGTTCCTCGGACTGATGGTGAAAGAAAAAAAGTGCAGATCCTGCGACGGCATTTCGCCCGTCTACCGCAAGGATCGTTTCGTCAAAATCTTTGAGCGCGAGCTAACCCCTAAAGAGAGGGCCGCCATGGCCCAGTCCGGGAGAAGGAGAACCGACGCACTCGCCGTGCGCCTCAAGAAGGACCAGTACGGCGATGTAGAGATGGACGAGGGCGTCGCTGATGTTGACTCTGCAGAGGAGCCGGATAGTGAAGGGGAAGGCCAGCAGCTCGACGAAAACGGAGATGTGGTTATGGTCGAGTCGTCAACAAAATCCAAGACACCCAAGACGGTCGCCAAGTCGCACCGATTCCTCAACTCGCTCGAAGTCAAGAAGAGATTGGACCTCTTGTTCGAAAAGGAGCAGGACATTCTGTTTCTTCTCTTCAACTCCCGTCCAAAAACGAGAAACAGCAAGCCCATGACGGCCGACATGTTCTTCATCCAGACCCTTCTGGTTCCCCCCAACCGCTACCGCCCAGAAGCCCGCATGGGCGACTCGCAGATTACCGAGGCCGAACAAAACAGTCTGTACAAGAAGATTATCTCGTCGGCTGAGTCGGTTGCGACAATTTCTCGCGAGATTGGAGCCGGCAAGGAGGCAGCAATGAACGAGGGCAGAAGACCCCGCGATATGAATGCGCTTTACCAGTCATGGACTGAACTCCAAGATGCAGTCAACAGTTTGATGGATCGCGACAAGAACCCAGTGCAAGGTGCTGCTGCCAAGAGAAATGAGGAGGGTATCAAGCAGAAACTCGAGAAGAAGGAGGGTCTGTTCAGAAAGAACATGATGGGCAAGCGTGTCAACTATGCCGCCAGATCCGTCATTTCGCCCGATCCAAACATTGAGACTAGCGAGATTGGTGTTCCTCCTGTTTTCGCAAAGAAGCTCACTTTTCCCGAGCCAGTAACGAGTCACAACTTTAGAGATCTCCAACAGGCTGTCATCAACGGTGTTGACAAATGGCCAGGTGCATCGGCGATCGAGAACGAAAATGGCCATGTTGTCAGCCTACGAAACAAGACCGCTGAAGAGCGTGTTGCTCTCGCCAACCAGCTCCTCGCCCCGTCAACAAACAACTTTGGCAACCTCAGAAACAAAAAGGTCCACAGACATCTCACCAACGGTGATGTTGTCCTGATGAACCGTCAGCCAACGCTTCACAAGCCCTCCATCATGGGTCATCGTGTGAGGGTATTGCCAAGCGAGAGAACGATTCGTATGCACTACGCCAACTGCAACACTTACAATGCTGATTTCGACGGTGACGAGATGAACATGCATTTCCCGCAAAACGAGGTTGCAAGAGCAGAGGCATTGGCACTCGCCGACACCGATCACCAGTACATCTCGGGAACTGCTGGCTCCCCTCTTCGTGGTCTTATTCAGGATCATTTGTCGGTTTCCGTGATTCTCTGCAACAAGGACACCTTTTTCCACAAAGGCGATTACATGCAGCTCATCTATGCCGCCCTCAGACCAGAGAGCGGCCACATCACCAGCGAGCGCATCATCACCCTTCCTCCAGCAGTCATCAAGCCCGTTCCCCGCTGGACTGGTAAGCAAATCATTACCACGATTCTCAAGAACATCAGGCCACACAACTGTGGTGATTTGTGGATGAACTCTGCCGCCAAGATCAAGAGCCGCAGCTGGGGTGACCATGCCCCTGAAGAAGGCACTGTCGCGATCCGCGATGGTGAGTTTGTCCACGGCATCCTCGACAAGTCTCAGCTCGGACCGAGCGACGGAGGTTTCATCCACGCCGTGCATGAAGTCTACGGCCCATCGGTCGCCGGCAAGCTGCTCAGTGCCATGGGCCGTCTCTTGACCCGCTATTTGGCCATGATTGCCTTCACTTGCGGTATGGACGATCTTCGCATGACTCCCAAGGGCGAGCAAGATCGCAGGGAGAAGATCAAGGCTGCCGCCGATATTGGTCTCAGGGTCGCAGCCAAGTATGTCTCTCTCGAAGAACAAAAGCCCACCAAGGATGATCCAGCACTCCTTGAGCGTCTCGAGGAGGTCCTCAGAGATGACAAGAAGCAGCACGATCTGGAGTTGCTCACCAACGCAGGCTGCGCCGAGCTCTCGAGTGAGATTACAAAGACCTGCTTGCCCGCCGGTCTCGAGAAGCCCTTCCCGCACAACCACATGCAAAGTATGACAATTTCCGGTGCCAAGGGTTCTCCCGTCAACGCCAACCTGATTTCTTGCAACCTTGGTCAGCAGACACTTGAAGGTCGTCGTGTGCCCGTCATGGTCAGCGGAAAGACTCTTCCCAGTTTCAGACCCTTTGATACGGACGTACGAGCTGGTGGTTACATTGTCAATCGTTTCTTGACTGGTATCCGCCCTCAGGAGTACTACTTCCATCACATGGCCGGTCGTGAGGGTCTTATCGACACAGCCGTCAAGACATCTCGCTCCGGTTATCTTCAGAGATGTTTGATCAAGGGTATGGAGGGCCTCAGAGTCGCTTACGATGCCTCGGTCAGAGATTCAGATGGTCAGATTGTTCAGTTCCTGTTTGGTGAGGATGGTATTGATATTGCCAAGCAAAAGTACCTGAACGACTTTGAGTTTGTTCTCCGCAATTTGGACTCGCAGATTCCTCAGATTCAGTTCCACGAGGAGAAACTCCAACAAATGTTTGAGAACAGAGACGAGATCATCAAGAAGCAAAAGGCTGTCATCAAAACTGCCAACACCAGCAAGCCTCAAGACCCAGTTACCTCATTCCTCGATACGAATAGATACGGCTTCGCCACGTCAGAAAAGTTCTTTGCTCATCTCATGGACTACGTCAAGACCAACAAGGACGGCATCATCAAGGAGAAGAAGGGTTCAGAAAGCCAAAAGGGCCAGATCGCACGCAAGACTGCCGAGAAGATTATTGCTGCCAAGTACATTCGTTCTTTGGTTGAGCCAGGTGAGGCAGTCGGTATCGTTGCTGGTCAGTCCGTCGGTGAGCCATCGACGCAGATGACACTGAACACTTTCCATTTGGCTGGCCACTCGGCAAAGAACGTCACACTGGGTATCCCCCGTCTTCGCGAAATCTTGATGACTGCTTCGGCCAACATCTCGACTCCCTCGATGACGCTCGTTCTCAACCCCGAGCTCTCAGAGGCTGACGGAGAGCGTTTCGCAAAGAGCATCAGCGTCCTGCCGCTCTCACACGTCACCAAGGAAGCCGTCGTGCGGGAACGCGTGGGCCGCGGATTGGTTTTGCCGCTCGCAAAGACCTTTGAAATCAGACTCAAGTTCTTCGAGGCAAAGGAGTATATGGACATGTATGCTATCAGCATTGACGACGTTCTCGGCACCGTCGAGAAGGAGTTCATCCCCTTGCTTTGCAAGTTGACAAAGAAGGAGATCAAGAAGAAGGTTATCCAATCAAATGCCGAGGTCGTCGATATCAGCGCCAAGGTTGGCACTGTTGAGGTTGCTCGTCCAAGCGGTGAGGAGCGGGCTGGTGCTGGCGGTAATAGCGATGATGACGACGATGACGACGAGGACGATGCTTCCGGTGCTAAAAGGAGGGCAAACCGCTCTGAGGCCGTTTCTTATGGTCCTAACGACGATGATGATGATGTCATTCAGAAACAACTCCAGCGTGAAGCGGACGACATCGAGGACGGCGAGGAACGGCTCGAGTTTGATGATGAAGCATATGGCGGCAGCCCCGAGCCCGAATCCGGTGACGAAGACGAGCAGAAGCTCCAACGCTCTCGCGAGAATCGTATCAAGGAGAAAAATTCGAGTGTTGTGAGGTTCCGGTGCGACGAATCAGGCGGCGAGTGGATAGATTTCACTCTCGAATATGAAGTCAACACCCCCAAGCTTCTCATGCTCAGCATTGTTCAGGAGGCAGTCAAGAAGTCTGTTATTCAGCAGATTCCACGTATCGGCAAGGCGACGTTTGATATGGAGAAGGGTGAGGGCGTCATTCACACTGACGGCGCTAATCTCCGGGCTATGCAGCTTTATGGCGACTACATCAACCCCAACAGAATCCAGACCAACGATATTTATCAGACTCTGGAGATTTATGGTGTTGAGGCGGCGAGAAATAACATTGTGAGGGAGTTGAGTGGTGTCTTCAGTGGTCACGGTATCGCTGTGGATAACAGACATTTGAATTTGATTGCAGATTTCATGACGAGGGGTGGTGGATTTAGTCCGTTTAATCGGATGGGTTTGACTGGCAATGTCAGTCCGTTTACCAAGATGAGTTATGGTATGTTTTTATTACAATTATCGGAATGGTTTTGGATGTGTGTGTGCTAATGATGGATTATAGAAACTACGGTTGGTTTCCTCAAGGATGCCGTTTTGGACGGTGATTGGGATGCTCTTGCTACTCCTTCGAGTAGATTGGTGGTTGGTAAGTTGGGAAGCATTGGGACTGGATCGTTTGATCTACTTACTCAGGTACCTACCACGCATGGAATTGGTGTGTTTTAGAAAGGAAGTGATATTAAAAAAAATGGGCGGGAGTTTGGATGAGAATTATGTTCGCATGTGGAGAGTATTTTTGTTCATGAAGTCTGGTGTTTTTGGTAGTGTGGGAATTAATGTTGGTTTTATTTTCCATGTAAGGTGGTGTTATATCCTATGGTTTACACCAGGATGTATTGACTCTCTGTATTTCACTGTTGAAGGGCAACTATAATCTCATCGAGAATACATACTACGATCTACGTATATCAGGGGGTTTTGTTTATATGCACCCACTCCATCAACACAAGGGCCTAATTTGAACAAGACTTGTATATAAACACACACCCACCCTACAACCAACAGTCGTACCTGAAGATCAACAACCCGTTTCAAACCCCAACAGCCATGATTTTTACACTCTATACAAACAAACACGATTTAACTTCCCCTGTCACTGATCAGGTTCCTTCAAAATCCACCACTAAATACCCTAGTACGAGAATTAGGCCACAACATCACCAACCAGTCGATCAAGCTCGCACCTTGTCGGTCCTTTTTGGTTCGATTGATAATCCGTTAATCATTGTTTCATAATACCAAGGCCTTATATTGACCCGACCGACTGACTGACCCTTCCCTTCCGGGTCCTTACCCGAGTGGCCACACCACCACCGCCACCACTTTCCTCATTATTTTGTTATTCCCGTTTTATGTCTATATCAAATTAGTTACAAACAGCTAGCTATACTCTCGGGTCATCGTCGGTTCTATCCAACTTGGTTATAGTCCACTCGGTTACCATTCGGGATTCGGTGCCGCAACGGCATATCACCATGGAAAGGATACGCATACCATAACCCGAAACGGCACAGTTATGGCAATAGAACCCGAACGGCACAGTACCTCTCTGGAAGAAAGTTTAATTTTTTACTTTATCTTTCTCTCGGATACGGGAGCTTACGATGATCATCATCATGGGAAAATGTAACGTCGGGGTGGTGGAGGTGGGATGATGTGCATACAATATGCAGTTATCTGAATCATAAACAGATATAGTTTACAGTTTGACCTTGTCATGTTTCGGGTCTCCCGCACCGAGGATGAATTGATGTAGGTTATTGTATCACTGAACAAGGATATATGGGATGGGATTTAGAGGCGCAGGCGGGGGAAGGGAAGAGATTACTACGTTGTACAAAACTTCTTTCTGCTAGTAAAGGTGATGTGTGTGAGAAAAGAGGAATACTACGTATTACAGGATAGAAATGTGAGCCGAACCGGAGTTACACAGGGAAGCTGTCGTGCCGGGGATAATGGTTCGGTGAGAAGGGATGTATTGTTGCCTTGAGAAGAAGTGTGAAGTTTCAGGGGGAAGGAAGGCTTCAATTGGAAGGTAGAGAGACGTACGAAAGTATAGCTTCTGCCTGTCATTATACGGCTACACACCCTTGCTTCCCCTATCCAGATTCTCGGGACCTAATGCACGGAAGAGAAGAGATTTTCCCTTCCATTTTCAGATTCGGTGTCTCTATTGGGTAAGTATTGAAACAGAATTCGCCACGTTCAGATATCTATCTACCTTCTTGATCGGGCCGTTTCATCAAATGTGTGATTTGAGTGCACACCGCTTTTGAGAATCTTTTGCGGCGTCAAATCAGATCGAAATGATTGGATATGATATAACATTGGCTTTTTTTCTGATTTTTTTTTTTTTTTGATTTTTTTGACAACCTCTTGCTCCATCCTTCCCGATTAGCCGGTAGTGCTTAGTGATGGTGCCAATCTATCCGTATGTCACTCGGTCCTATTATTTCTATTTCGTCCGTGTGTGAATTAACCCGCCAGTGTCCGTCAAGTTTCGTCGGGATGATCAAGCCCGGCTGAGAAAAAGACTTTTTTTTTCCCCTGTCCTTGACAAATCAAATATTGTTTTCTCAATTCGATGTTGTTGGATCATCCCCACATGTCATCGGAGACTACCGAAAAAAAAAAAAGGCATTCGACTTTTTTCTGCATGTCGTCGTTGGAAAATGCACTACTTGCCCTTTTTGGGATTAGATCAAAGGAGAAAAAAAAATTAAAAATTCAAGCCACACCTGCAGGCAGGGCGCGCCGAGCCTGTTTTTAGCCCGTTTCTTCTCTCTGTCTGTCTTGCATTAGGCTAGCCGGTGTAACGTCAAAATTGGGATCGAGAAGGAAGCAGGTTGGCACGAGATCTTTTTTTCTTATTCCCGTGAGAGAGAGAGAGACGCAGGAAAAAAGAAAGGATCATTGGCAGATTGGTAAATGAATGTAACCAGGTGATTAAAAAGATTTTTTTCCTTCTGTTTAGCTTTCTCCTAATTCCGCAAAATTGTAGTAGAAATTGAGGAATCAATTCCGCGGAGGTACGTACTTACAAAAGTACACACACCAACCCACAGACCACTACCGGATCGGTACGGTACCTGGGTTTCCAGGATTTGCAAAGTTTGGAAGTGGCTGCCACATGGAATTCTCCAACAAACGACCGAACAGGCCCCCCAACCCAAGGCTGTGTAGTGTAAGTGACAAAGTTCCCGAGAAAACAGCGAGAAAGCGAGAATCACCAGAATTCTTGTTGATTTGTGTACGGAATGTCCGAATCAACGAGAAAGTAATAGAGGAAAAGAGAATAATTTGTTAGTTGCAATTTTTGTAAAACGTCATGGTGACAGATTAATCGGGGTGTTTTGGAAGCTTTTTAAGTCAGCTGCCAATGTTCTCTGTGTCTGCAGTACCTTGCAGTAGTCAGTAGACAAAATCCGCTCAGCGGCCGGGACTTTTACTCCAGAAAAGAACAAAAACAGTTTCTCTATAATGAACCAAGCTGATGGGTAATATATGCGATATCGGCGGGAGAATATTCCCAACATGGTCATGTTTCCTCTCTCAGAGAAAAAAGGGCGCACTGGTTGTCGCATACCGGCATTCTTACCGACGCTCTCTCTACCACCAAAAAATCGAAAAAGCTTTTTTTTTGTTCGATGCAGGTGAGACACAGCAGTGCCCAGGAATCTGGGACCAAAGTGGAGAGAGCCAAAAACCACACCCCGGAACGGCCGACATGTCGATCTGGCCTTGGCAAATCTTGGCAAAAGTTCGACGTGGGGAAGGGTTGCCTCCGGAGTTGATTGGTCCAACGGTTTCCTTGGAGTAAAGGCCGGTTTTTGACAAAAAAGTGTGGCACAGCACGGACACAAGTCCCTGATTGGTCTTTTGCTTGCATCTGGTTCCTGGGATCTCAACTGCAACCTGACAAAAAAGTTTTTTTTTCTCTCTTTTCGCTCTCATGTGTGGTTCCAGACCATGTCTCACAAAGATGAACCCATCAGCAGCTGAATGGGTCCAGATCGTCTTGGTACTACAACCCCCCGACCGTTGTACCCGCTCGTCCGGGCGAAGTCAACATCCACCACAATCCACCATCCACCATCCACATGTGGATACACCTAATTATCTGACAACTCAGAGAGTATTGACGTATGGGATATCCTATGACCTTGGAACACACACACACAACGACATATACAAGCCACGCTGGACATGGATGACTACAGCCGGTCAAGGGAGACAGGTTCATTCAAACATTATGGTGTGAATAAGTCCTGTCCTCGTTACTCCCACCCCACCTGAACCGTGAATATTGAGGGCTATGTAAGGTAATACGCAATGTCTGATATCACTCACACACACACACACTCTATTCAACCCGTCCGAAATCGGATTCGAGGCCGAAATAGGAGTTTGAGGAAAAGACGCATAATGATGATTTATGCCTAATACCAACAATGACTGCGTATGCGCTGGCTGGCTGGTTGTAATGTACAGTGTACTCGTCGTGGTGTGTGTGTGCGCATGTCTGTGGCTGATGACAATTGATGATGATGATGAGGCTTCATGACCAATATTCCATTCATTCTGATTCATCATTTCATAATATCATTATTTTTTGCTCGCTTAACAACTATTTTGAGCAAAAATGCACATGTATGTTGTCCTCAAGGAACCTTGATAGAAACCCGAACCCGGCGTGGCGTCCGGAGACTCGGTATCAAACCACCCGAAAAGAAATCGCATCTTCTGTAATGTGCTATCCCCGCATCTTCATGTCCTTGATCGGTAAGCATCAAGTAAAAAGGCAGTAGACAATTTATCATTTTAAGGCGCAGCAGAAGCGAATGAGAGAGAAGAGGGATCTAGATTCCGCTTTTTCTTCCCAACAGAATGGGATGGATTCCGCGTTCCATCCGTCACATCAGCAGTGCCGCTTCTTTTCCGTCCGCAAAGGGCCGCATCCTCCTGCTCTTATATTGGTCTTGGCAAAAACCACACACACCCTACAAATCGGAAATGTGTACCAAAGGAAAATATCGGCATTTTGAGAACAAAAAGAGAGATGCATCATGCATGGACTTTTTCTTTTAATAATGCAGAATTTTTCGAACATGAAAGAATATCGCGGTTTGTTAATTTGATATTAAAAAGCCGACAACCTACAAGAATCTTGGACGTCTAAACTCCGATAAATCTAGATTAATCCGAGCAAAAAAAGAACCCAATACAAATCTGACTGGCGCATGCAAGATCTTAATCTTTATTTTTGGCAATATCTATTTCTCGTATGTTGATGCATACGGATTTTGAAAAAGTGACCATCCAGAACGTATACGATAAAAGAGTCTAGAACCTTGGAGGACAACGTCGTGTGTGTCTGAGTCATTGCCTAAACGGGGAACTTGTAAAGAGCCCAGAAGTTTTGAGGTGGAGGTGGAGGAGGAGGAGCGGGAAAACGGGGGGTCATGTGATGCCAAATAAACGTTGGCATATTCCATGGATACCACATGATTCAAATGAGGAATAACGCATCACGATTGGTTGGTAATCAACAATGCAGTGTGTAAATGGAACAGGAATTAAGACACAAGACTCCGAGATACCGTCCATAAAAAAAACCAAAAAAAAACTCGGCGTTACAATAGACGAGAAACATTCCTTCATCTAGTCAAGGAATGCGAGAAAAGTCACCGATGCAATGTCATGTCATATGCATCTTTTTTTCAGCCATCTTTGTCAATCAACTGCCAGTGTACGGAGGGATGTGCACAGAGTAAAAAATCAAAAAACCACATATCAAATCTGTCAGGAAAAACTGACAAAAAGCTGATCAAGCCTCAACAAAAATGCATTGAAAAGCTTGAAAGCCACAACTCGAGTCCCCTGAGTCCCTGAAACATGTTAATCTTTTTCCTATTTTGGATATGATCACCGAAAGGTTGATGTGGCTGGTGACGAAAGCTTCCGTCTCTCCGTCTCCCCGATATTGACATGATCTGCTGAGAGATGGTAATTGGTGTAGCTTACACAAGCATCCCCAAAGAAACCTGGTAATGCCGTTGGAAAGCGTTGCGAAAAGAAAAAGCGGCAGCCGACACGCTCAACTGTGCAAACTGTTCTAGTTTAGTGTTACCAGTTCAACACTAAAATCTAAACTGTCACCGAGGCAGGCATGTTGTGAAAGACGTATTTTTGAGGCCGTGCAAAATTGAATCCTTTTTCCTGTCGTGTAAACGCTTTTACTTCTATGGAGAAGCCTAAAAAACGTGGCAGTGACAAAAAAAGTGTTTTTTAGCGCAATGCACCCTAAAGGTTAACTGCCGGAAAAAAAAAAAAAAAGGGGCACGGCGATCTCCTTTGGAAAAAAATAAGACAGATCGATCTTGGGGTTTTGTGCTGCCGCTGCAGGAAGGGATTACCCAAAAAAACGAACCCGAGATGCATGTGGCTGTGCAAAATACAAGGTGGTGTGGTTGTAGTGCATTCTACAGAAAACGTTGGAATATGATGGTGGTCTTGGCTTATTAACTGTAGAATGGAGGGGCACGTGGTTTGATTCTCTAGGGAGAATGGGGATGCCGGGAAAAAACGACTTCTCTCAAGTCCCAACAAACCACTTCCATCCACACCATCGAGGAACCTGACGGACCGGCCCACAGAAATTCAGCTGCTTTGGGGTGGGTAAAACGGCAACAACGGCAAACATGATGCACAATTCGATAGCTCAGGGCTGTTGGAGCTGGAGCTACCGGTATCCGTATCTCCAGATGGATGGATACCTGAACACCTGAGGGGCCTTTTCCCGTCCCTTGACTCCCATTCATTCAATCTTCAAATCATCATCGGGAAACACCAGAGGGACAACCTTGGCGACCGCGGATTCGGAGGACGGAGTGGACGTGGGCGAGATGTGTGTCTGTTCTTTCGTCTGAAGACCACTGGTCTTGATGCGACAGACCCGACTCCGACCTGGCACCAGAAATTACGCTTTGAGCTCTCGACCATGTCAACGATGCCAGCACACAACATCTTTGTGCTGTTGCAAATGACTCAGAGCATGAAAAATCATGACTTTTTCTCATTTGTGAATTATTAATAACAATATCAACAACAAAGCCAAATGCGACACGAAGGTATCGTTGACACGAAGACACGAAGAGCAACCAAAAAAATCTATCTCAAGGCGAGGCGCTGTGATTTTCGCTGAACCTGCAAGAGCTCCAGGCCTCAGACGAGCCAAGCTGTCCAGACCCTTGCTTTGGCCCAGGTACCAAGTACCCCGACAGAACCCCTCCATCGCCAGGGCTTGGCTGCAGGTCCCTCCCAAGGGCCAATCCATGCAAATCGGTTTTGTTCTCGGGGTTTCGAAGCACACCCACCAAAAGCGAAAAGTGACTCCCGCGCTGAGCCGGGGGAACACTGCTCTTGGGTACGTCATATTCTTAAACGACATGGTACCTTCGTCACCCCACCCTTAGTCACGCACACCCCTTCCAAGGGTCAAAAAAAGTCTAAGTCCCTTTCCCCATCCATTCCCACCAATATATAAGGAATCGTCTGTGGCTTCCACCAACTTTCGACCCGTTTTGCCACACAATCTCGACATCTTAATTTCCCCAGATCTTTTTAGTTTCGCATAACACAATGTTGCAAAACCAAAATCGACCTTATACTACCCACAACAACCATTATCAACAACACTCTAACAACAACAACAACAACAACAACACTTCATCCTTTCGTCCCGAGTTGAACGATATCGACTTTTACCATCACATCAACACCATTAACCACAACAACAAGAGCTTGTCGTCTTCACCAATCTCGTCGACGCAATCTCTCTCTCAATTCTCGAGCCTCGGTTCTTCGCCTTTGTCCACCTTTGACAGCATTCCAACTCCAAGAGGTCCAGGTGGCTACGAAGGTTCTTTGTTCGAGTACTCGCCACAAAGCCATCCGGCAACCCTCGCAGAGTCATCGATTCCTCTTTTCCCAACAACCGCAGACCTGATGCAAACGGATACTTGGACAGGCCAGCTGACACCAAGGTCGGTTGGACGCATTTCTCACCACCAGCGCGAGTCTTCACTGTCGTCATTGGGATCAAACGGCCCGGCATCTCCATTTTCGCACAACACCACAAACCCGCAAATCGCCGTGACCGACTCCCTTGGCGATGGCTTTCAAGGCTTCACTGCCAACGACGACTACAACTACCAGCTAGCGGTGGCCACAAAGCCCTTCCCAGGTGTATCACACGACACATTCTATACCAATGGCCTCCCGGCATTTGGCTCTACCGGATCTACAACCATAACGGGTTACCCGCAGGTTGCCGCTGCTCCGAAGCAACGCAAGAACGACCGAGGCTTATTACAGCCTTCAGAGAACCCGATTGGATCCAATCGTTCACAGCCCGTATCGGTGGCAAGTTCAGTAAATTCTGACTCACCAGCAACCCCTGCAGGTGACCTTGAGGAGGATAGGAGGAACAAGAATGGTAATTCAGACTTCTCAGACTTTCTTTCCCTCAACGACGAACCAAGCTCACCACCCCGTGATGATACAGCCATGCACACAGTTCCCAAGCTCGATCGAACCATGACAGATGTCTATGGCGACGAGCTCTACAACCCAAACTTCACCATCACCTCTTCAACTTCATCAGTACAAATGTCCATCACATCGCCAACGCACGACATGTTTGTACAGAGGATGCAAGCCGCCAACAATCAGCACTTGACGGCCAACTCCCCTGTATCGGCAACGTCGAGGGATCGATCGCCATTCCGTCAAGGCTCACCGCTTGCTCCCACCGGCATTCAGGACTTTGGCGCATCTCAGATTCGTTTTGGATCCGTTCAGCAGATGAGGGAGCAGGACAAGGCAATGCGCGATGTGCAGGCCCAGCAACAGTTTGGTCGATCAGTCCACACCACGACTCCTCCGGCTACCATTTCGCCAAAGGATGCCTTGCTTGACTTTCATGAAACTGATGGAGATACCAACTTCCCTCTCTTTCCTCAGCAGCAAAACAACAACAATAACATGATGAATGCCGTGAGCAAGCCGCCAACTACACAAAGCCAGCAGGTCTTTGACGGGCTGCCGATGGACACGACCATGTTTAACAACTACTTTGGCCAGCTTCCTCAGCTCCCTGTTCAGGTCCCTCAGGCATATCCATTCATCGCCCAACCGCGACAGCAGAGCTCAGTACCATCACTAAGCAATGGATCTCTATCAACAACGAGAGTCAGCTCTGTTGATGTCGCTGGTACAGATTCGCTCAAGAGCCCACAGCGACCCGCAGACACCTCTACAGACGGCGGTACCTACACATGTACATATCATGGGTGTACTCTGCGCTTTGAAACCCCTGCTCTCTTGCAGAAACACAAACGGGATGGTCACAGAGCAGCTCATGGCCTCAACGGCAGCCGAAGGCCTGATGCGCTCGGCAGCCTGCCAGCCAACATGATGTCGCAAGCTGGACCTCATCGTTGCGACCGCATCAACCCAAGCACCGGCAAGCCGTGCAACACCATCTTTTCTCGCCCTTATGACCTTACTCGACATGAGGATACGATTCACAACGCACGCAAGCAAAAGGTGCGCTGCAACCTGTGCACGGACGAAAAGACGTTTAGCAGGGCAGATGCGCTCACCAGGCATTACCGGGTGTGCCATCCCGAGGTTGAATTTCCCGGGAAGCGCAGACGCGGACACGCTGGCTGAAAGTTGGGACGCAACGTCAATGTTGCCGATCAATTCGTTGCATCGTCATGACGTCGGTGCGACACCCATGCATCATTGGGTCCCAATTGCGCAACGTCATTGGCTGAAAGATCAACCCCACCCATCACTTTCAGGGTCTGGCTGCCACGCCGTGACATGGCGTTGTGCCTGCAGGGTCCAACGGGGAACAGGGAACCCTTGGCTATTCTGGTGCCTCTCATCGCTCATTCCGGTTCCACTCATTGGACCCTGCCGATTCGGACCCCTCCGCTGCAAGCACTGCGCCAGTGTTGTGTGTTAGTGCACCACCACCCACCTCTTCTGACGTCATTGCCACAATACGGCAATCCGCCGACAACAAACTGCATTTTATTACCGTTTTTGGGAGGGACACTATTGAACTTTGCATCATCCGTATCATATGCAGGCTTTTTCCGTTTTGTTTTTGCACCCGCTATTTTTGGAGGGATGTGTGTATGAGCTATGGTTTTTTTTTTCGGTCCAGCCAGGCGCGTGTGGACACAATGTTTCAACAGTATCGATGATCACAAGAAGCGATGATTCAAAAAAACAGCATTATTCACACGGCGCTTTCAATATTTTGACGGGTTATAATTTTTTTCACTCTGACGGCTATGTATGAGAAAGCGGGACAAACGGAACGGAAATTTTATGGGTAAAGGAAATGGGTTTATGGGGAAAGGAAATGGGCATTATAGATTTTCTATTGTCAAGAGCGGTTGCGATCAGTTTCTCTCGTCTTTTTCTACTCTTTTCAGCTCACTGTATCAATTTTTTTTTGCTTTTCTCGGGTTCTTAGAAAGGGCTTCTTAGATCAACAAATGAAAATTGGGAAAAGGAAAGGGAAAGGGCACTTGAGGAGTTTTTTGGTTTCTCTTTTTGGGTTATAATGACTTGGGGATTTTGCTTAGGGAGTTGGGAAAGAAGGGGGGCGTCAAAAGAATGCTTATTGAGATAAGGAGCGAAAAAAAGTTGATAGTTATTTGCTTTATAAGTAGTAGTAGTTAGTGTAGTATTTAATGCCTAGATTGGTATATATTATCAACATATTTACAGTAATGATGGTTTGTGAAGTTATTCAATGTAATCGTGATGGTAGGCAGTTTTGGTTTTGAAGCTATTCCCATTGATGATGGTGATGATTACTGGTAGAGAAGTGGTTGGGAGAGCAAAGCACGTGGTTTCGGTAGTTGGGAATGCTTGGCTGACGTTATACTTCGAGAAAACAAAGAACAGTTTGAATAGATGAGGTTATTCACAGTTTTTACAGATTGGACGAGTGACGTAGATCAGGGTCGGAAGAGAATAAAGAGTAGAAACATGACATACTATTGTTGTTTGAAATGATGAAAGGGCTCAAATGGAAACTCGGTACGTTATCGAGGCATCTGTTGGAATAAAGGAATGGGAGCACGGGAGATGTGTGAATTGGGAATTGGGGGCGTAAAGTGACGTAATTTTAGGGGTCTTGTTCATTGTTTTACCTTGTCTGCAGGACCGGCATCAAAAGGTCCCGGGGATTGGAGAGACATGCATACACTACATGCACGGCATTGCTTGCATTGGTTGGGGTCTGGATTGTGTGTGTGTGTGTGGGTTGCAGAATCGATGATGCTGTATGGGTACACCTACGGGGGAGCTGGCACGGCTGGGAGTTGCTTGGGGAATTGGTCGATGATGTGGTTGCATTGAGTGATTTTGTGTTGCAGTATGGGAACTAGATACAACGCGGTGGATGATGATTTTGTATGGAGACATTTGGGGATTGGGTGGATGATGCTATTGTGGATTGCAAGACATTGGATTGATCGATGTACCGGTAATTGATGATTTCAGGTACTACGGACAAGATAAATGGATGATGAAATTGATTCCCTTGTCAAGGAGCAAATGCTCCATGGTATGGAATTGTAAAAGTTCCCTGGAGGGAAAAGTGATGTAAATAAATGAAGGAATTTTCTGAGTAAAAGGGGGAGAAATGTACGGATTATTGTTTCCGTTGTGACGTTATAGATTACATTTTTCACATACAAGTGTACACTGGATAAGCCCGATTGAAGGGTGAAGATCTGAGAGGATTTCGGGATGAGGGTGATGATCGAATACTACCCTCCAGGTGTACACTCAGACCCACACTTACACATTGATTTACAAGCAAAGCAATATACCTCGGAACGTTCCCATAAAAAAAAAATGATCGACAATTTGATTAACTTGAATAGGATGCTTTTTTTTTCTCGTGTTACAACAGAGTTCTTTAGTTTTTGGGAAAACCAAGTTGGCTGATCGTGTAAACCTCTCATGATGGAGTATCTTATCTTTGGTTCAACGAGCATCGAGATGGAACGAACATCTTTGGCGTCATAACCCCACCATACAATTTACCCTGGGAAATGATTACAGTTACGACAAAATTCCGGATGATTTTTTTTGGGGGATTTTGGAAGGGGTTTCACCCCACAAATTCCCATCAGGTTTTAATCAGGTTGTTGTTGTCGTCAAAGGAAAAAAAACATGCGATAAGTGGCGTCATGTTCATTCCCGCTTTTCCGCTTGTAAAATGCAGGCCACGCGACAAGGCTCCATTCATCAACCCCAAACTAAACCTGGAATGGGGGGAACAAAACATTCAGCATTTGTAGATGGTACAAGGTAGGTACAAGTAACTTGTTTGTTTGGAAATGGAATGAGGGGTTCTAAAACATGCCATAATTTGTCTTTTGGATAATGTGTGTGTTGTTGTTTGGTATCAAGTGATTTGCATCAGCCACGGTATTATAGAGAGTAAACAGGCCATTTGGGTGGTATTGACATTTATGGGTTGATGGGATATTAAGTAGGCATTTCTTAAAGTTTTTCTTTGCAGAGATGAGTATTGACAGACAGACAGGAGATTCTTTTACAGAATTATTTTATCAGCAGCATCGCCCAGGCACTTAATGATATAATAGCAGTTGAAACTACATTCTTGCTATACTTGTCATTTTCTTTTGGAAAAAGAAAATATAAATGGCCTTTATGTCTTGCTTTTGGAAGAAATAATAAATATAAAAAAAACAACATTAACTTATAATCCCGGTCTTCTCAACAGTCTCCTAACCATAATAACAAGCATCATTACCACCAGCATACGCTTCTTTACTCCATACCCTCATTACCACCTTTATATTAACTTACCAAGCCTTGCACTGACTACATAACACGAGCCGACAACTCTGACAAGCTAGACCTCTACATTGAATACTAAATTCGCTTTTTTTCGCTCATTACCAACCTGTCAATATACCTATACATTCAAACCCTCCCAGTTCAAAGGCGCAGGCATCATAGCCATCACATAACCCAACCAAGCAACACAAGCCTATAAGATGATAGCCAAAAGCAAGATCAGGATCCCAACCACCACCAACTACAATTCGTTGACATTGGAGCATTTCTGGTTAAAGAAAAGATAATTACATGGTGTAATGTTTTATCTGGTTGAATCCACTTGATGAAAAGGTTTTTTTAAGGCCCTTCCTTGGGAGAGATCTATGCACAGTAAACCAGGAATCATTCCCAACCCTCTTATGCCTGTTCTTCCCATCCCACGACTCCTTACCCCCTTAGCTTAGAACCTTTTCCACGGCAACGAAGCCTCAAGGCCGGCACGGTCCCACCTAATTTATGTGTATCGTGAAGAAGATGGAGGTTGATGTTCTTCAAGCAAGTTTTCGTTAAAGAGAAGCTCCAATATGACGTGATTTGAAATTCTCTTTGGAATGGAGAATCTGTCAGGAGCTTCTCTCCCCCTTATAAGACCTCTCCGCAAGAGTTTCTCGTGTGTCCATTGGCTGAGAGATTTAGCGTGCCATGTGGTATGGCTCGTGGGCACGGCTCGTGGAAATAGCATGGTTTTGGCTGCCAACAACTGAAAGGTGCAAATGCGAGTGCCAGCGAGTAAGCCGTTACCGGGTTGAAAGCTATTACCAGATTCAACCAAGGCCACACACAGTATTCAAGAACCAATATTCCAGAGCCAATATTACACACCCGGTATTCACATAACCTATTGAAACCCAAGGCCAGGATCTCAGAGCCAGTATTGATCTTCGAAGGCCACCCGTATTCAATGGGAAACCGTGGAAGTAGTGGAAGCAGTGGAAGCCATTGCATCAACAAGATATGGATAATCGAGCGAAGCGAGGACCGGGGGGTTGGGGGCTTGCCCCCATAATAACCAGCGGTGGTGGGCTTCGCTTCACATTCCTTTCGAAGCATTGAGCAAAGGCAACGGTCTTGTATATAGTTTCACGACGGCAGAAGGTCCAGTGTATGTACATCACCACCGGCGCTGCACGTCCCCACGTAGCCTAGTTCTACGCGAGCCAGCATCCTCCCAGTAGGAGAGCTCGCACCGGCCCCGGGACGTTTTAATGAGACACACATATGTTGCTTCCAAGTGACCTATTGGGGTGATGGAGAGGCACACAGTCGAAAGGGTTGTCCTTGATTTCGTTGTTGAAGTGGGACTCGACTGCTTAAACCCATTTTCATGACGCGAGGCCTCGAGCCCGGCACGGTACAGCCAAATTTGGGTGTATCGTGTCCGGCTCGAAGGATCTGGGCGGACACGAGGATATGACACGGTTGTTCGCACCGGACACGAAAACATAACGGCCCGAGGGCAAAACGTAAACCTATTTAATTCTCAAAGATAAGTTTGAACTTTTAACTTTTTCCCACAACCATAATAACCACAGAACGAGCCAAACCAACAAGCTTATACTCTCTATTTACAACAACGATGATAGATATAAGTTACTCCTCATCCCGAACCAACCAAACACAACACACACACATAAATTAGTCAAGACCGTCCAAAAGTCAGGGAAGGAGAGGTCGTGGTCATAACCCTTAAGTAAAATCCTTCTTTCCTCTCGATCTCCTCGTGTGCTTTTGATGAAGTAGTTTGGGTGATATTTGAATGTTATTGATTGTGTTTGGATGTTGTTTTAAATGCCAATCTTTTCCCATTAGGTTTAAACACCCCTTAGCTTAGAACCTCTGGCATGGCGCGAAGCCTCGAGCCGGGCGCGATACACACAATTTTTGGTGTACCGTGTCCGGCTCGAGAGGTTCGGCTCGGACGCGGGGATATGGTACGGCTGTTCGTGTCGGACACGAGCAACTAAGGGTCCTGGCGTCAAAGACATGCGATTACCTATTCCATAGAAGCAAAAATAGGTAACGGAAAATATTGCCGGTATTCAGGGGAGTATAGGGAACAATCAGGTTCTTCAAAGTCCTAATTACAGCGATTGTACACCGTTGCTCAGAATGTTGCATAACCACCAAATAGATTCTATTTTCCTCAGCAGGATAATATCTACAAACAGACCCATCAAAAATATACTTTATACTATTCATTCGACTTCCCCTCAACATACATACACCCAGTCCCACTTCTATTTTATTTTTCATCTTCTTCCTCGTCATCATCATCATCCTCTCCATCAGAAACCGTTTCTCCCAAAGCTTTAAGTCGTTCCTATACATCAAACCATTAGCACAAACCCAAATCCCACAAAAACCAAAAATACACACCTTATACCCCTTAACCTTCTCCTCCAAATCCCCAAACACCATCAACAAATCATCCAATTCCTCCTGCGCCGCCTTCCTCTCCTCCTCCTTCTTCTTCACCTCCTCTTCAACCCCCTTAACCCTAACCTCAACATCCTTCATCAACTTCTTCTTCACCTCAACTTCAACCTTCTTTTTCAATTCACCCTCATCAACCTTACTACTACCCTCCTCACCCTTCTTCTCCAACTCCCTAACCTTCTTCTCCAATCCTTCCCTCACACCCTCTTCCTTCCTCAACTTCTCCTCCAATTCCTTCACCTTCCTCTCCCCCTCACCCTTAACCTTATCAGCCTTCATCAAATCAACCTCCAACCTACTAACCGTAGCCTTCGAATCAGCCAACTCAGCCTCCAACTTTCGTCTAACCTGTTCCGTAGCCTTATTAGCCCTTTCCACCTCCTGCATACCCCTCTGTTTCTCCTCCTCAACACTCTTTCTAACCCTCTCAACCTCCAGCCTATTCCTTTCCTGTTCATCAAGCCAAGCCTTCCTAGAAGCAGCCAACTCCTTCTGCAATTCATCCTCCCTAATCTTCAACTGTTCCCTCAACTTCCTTTTCTCCTCCTCCAACAAACCCTTACCCTGCTCAACCTTACCCTCAAGAACCTTATTATCCTGCCTCAACTTTTCCACCACAGACTTATTAACCTCCAACTGTTTATTCAAAGTTTTTGCTTGCGCCTCCGCAGAATCAACCAACCGTGTCTTAACCCCCAACTCCGCCGTAATCCTCACCAGCTCAGCCTTCGCACTCTGATGTTGTCCCCTCTCAGCAGCCAACTGTCTCTCCAAATTCGCCACCCTAGCCTTCTCCGCCTGAACCTCCCGCTCTTTAACAGTTTTAATCGTCTGTATTTCCCTCTCCTTCTCACCAAGTTTACCCTGCATCTCATTCAACGTCTCATTCCTCCTCGCCATATCAGCAGACTGAAAGCTCTTCGTCTGCTTATGCGCTTCTTGCTCCGAAGCCAACCGCGCAATCAGCGAAGCGACCTGCTCTTTCAAAGCCCTAAACTCCTCCTCCTTCTCCGTAATCTGCCTCGTCAAATCCTCAACCAGCGTCCTCGAAACCATCCTGTGGACTCCATCAATCAGAACCGACGCTTCAAAATCAGGATCCCGATCAATAGCCCTCAGAATACGACTATAATTATCCTTGAAAAACTCCACAAATGTTTCGTCGAAAAAGACATCAGGAAGTCTCGAGTCCAATCCTGGTTCCAGTTTCTGCGGGAGGACCTCAAAGTCCCTCATCAGAGGGTGAGATCTTAATTTTGATAACTTATCAATGTATCGGTCTCGCGTCATCCTTGTCATGATCATTTCTCTTACGGTAACCCTTGGCACCGGAGAGTCCCTGGTGGAAAACTCGTAGACGACACCAGCAAGCATGGCACTGAGTCCCTGGACCAAAACATCCCCATTCGGGTTCTCGATTGCTGCTTGAATCAGACCTTGCAAGTTAGTAAACTCGTCCAGGAAATCGTCAACTCCTTTTGGGTTTTCGAAAAGCCAGCATAACAGCAACATCAAGTAGCCAATGCTGACTCTGGGATCCTCAGACTTGGCGACGCTGCTAAGGAAATGCGCCGCGATCGTCTGAATGCTGGTGACAACTTCCTCTCCGCTCGCTTCGTCTCCCTCCGTAACGCTCATAGCCAGAGCCTTTGCCTCGGGGTTTCCATTCAAAAGATGGAGCATAATAATAGCCGCAAACCAACACTGATACGGATCTGTAACGAGAGATTCCGGTGTCGGTCGTAACAAAATAGTCAAAACGTTGGTGTGTTCATCCTCGTTGGCCTGATGCCTCCCAATTCCAAAATCAAGGAAATGATGCTGAACTTTTTCGTGTTTGTAAAAGTATGCTTTGAGCAGGACACAAGCAGCCAGACGAAGGTCGAAAGCCTGTAAAGCGTTCAGACCAAGAACAAGATGTAAAAGAGCCTCAATAACACCAATCGTTGGGATGCCGTTTCCATTGACGGCAGGAACTTCAAGTGGGAACGGTACATGAATTCCGGAAAAGGCTTCTTGTGCCGCCCTGTTCCCTCTTATCATGTCAGCGCAAGCATAGAGCGCTTCTGATTTGATCTGAAGCTCGGCATTGTGCGAAAACACAATCTGGAGAGTCTCCACGAGAATAGGGGTATTCCGCGCACGACTTGTGTGGCCCCCGCGACCGTTTCGATCAGTTTGTATCAAATCACCCAAGAAGGCTTCCTGATTTTGTGCTGTTACCGCGGCGCCAGGTACCAAGAATAATCGTATGACGGCAAGAATAGCGTAGACGTTTCTGTTTCGTTGGACTTCGACCCATTGAGATACCTGTTCCCCAGAGTTATCACCGCCGTATGCCTCGTTTAATAGACGTCCAACCTCGGCGACAAATCCCATATCCCGGAACATAGCCTGGTTTGTGGTGTTTAATCGGAGGAGATTGGCCAGCAAAATCAGACAGTCCTCAACCACTCTCGCTCCAAAGGCCAGACCGCCTTCTGTGTTGATTATGGAGAATATGCGACCAAATACATTCTCGAAAGCGACTAATCCTTGAATTACAGTCGAGGTCGGGGTAAGATCCGTGAGAAGTCCAACAGCTTCGTCTCGAATGGCTTCCCTCTGTTCGTCTAGTGCAGCAACGATGCGTGCGATTCCGTCCGGGGCGTTGACGATGCATTCCTCCGTTCTTTCGGTTCGCGCAGATAATATAGCGGATAATAATTGTAGGGAATATAACCGGGAGTAAAAGTCCAGTCTCTCCTTGTCTAAAAATCCCAGCAAAAGTCCAATGTTCTCGTGGCGTTGGGTGAACTCGTCTGCCACCCACAAGGCGATTTCCTCTGAAGCTTCGGGGCTGTCTGGATCGGGGTTGAAGAGCATCAGAAGGGTCTCGAGAACCACCTTGACGGTATCGACGTCCTCTCCATCGCGATCTAAGCTGCCAATCAGACTGCGTAGGGCACCGGATGCGACAGATGCAGGGTATTGCTTTGCGAAGCTTCGGAGACCGAGAATGGCGGCGCGGCGGTCTTCGAGAAGGGTCGAGGTGCTCAGACGGCCGCTGAGGATTGGAATGGTCTCGCTCACCGACTGCTTAGCCGGGGCGGCGGTGATGGTTGAGAACATGTCTTTCGTCGTTTATAAGTAGGGTTGTCGAGAGGAGAGGATTCGTGGTGGATTAGCTGCCATTGAGGAGCATCGCGTTTTGGATTTGGTTAGCTAGCGGTATACGTGTTATGGTCTTTTTTATGGCTTCAATCTCATGGTATTTTTGGAGAGTAAATTGAAGCCAATGTGTTGGAGGGTTTGCCCGATGACGAAGGGACAGGTGTATCTTTTTGGGACCTTGTGTTGGTGGCGGCTAGGTTAATATCGGGAGCTTGGGGATTAGGGACCCCTCTGAAGCAACTGAGCTGGTGATTTGGTGGGCATTGTGGACAGCTACGGCGGCTGAGTGCTCTGCAGTTGATCAACGAGACAAAATAAAGTGGAGCATTTTATCTTGGCACAAAGATCTTCCAGGTTGAGGTTGACGCCACATTTGGACAAACTCGAGCTGGGCTTTATTGACTTTAGTGTACATATGTTTATAAAAGGCAGAAAATATTACCAAGAGAACAAGTTAAAAGGAATGAGCAAAGGTCTCTTTGAGTCAAAGATTTGGGATAATGTCGAAATTATAAAGCCACAGTGGCCGTGCAAGGTGCAACAGAGGGCCCTCACTGTGTCGTTAAACAAACAGTGTGTGGCACTATCTCAAAGCTGACCAAGAAGAGGTATTTTTAAGGTTCAGATTTCAAGAAATTCTCTTAAATTTATAGCTCTATCTTTAATAAGTTGGCCCTGAACATATTAATCATCTTTGAGTCAGGACATGCTTTTTGCTGCTGTTGGGCTTGCTGGTTATGGCTGATCATGTTAGCCACTCGCACGGTGCACTTAACCCGCACGCTTCCGTATCACACATCCCTGTTCGTGCCGAAAAGGTTCTCGCGACCAGTCAAGGACCTTTTTCTTTTGCACCCGCAACAGGCAATTCTCATCCCAACACAAACATCCCGTCGCGCCCTTCAAAAACGACAATCTCATGCGCGCGGGATCATATTTTCCTGTGTTAATAATTTCTGTCTGCAGTCCAGGTTAAATACTGAAGTCGACACGACAAACAACCAACCTGCGAACTTGCACGATTCTACGATTGCGACTGCAATCAATTCGCAACCTCAAACATGGGTATTCCCGCTGCTTTCCGGTGGCTTTCCACCAAATACCCAAAGATCATCTCCCCGGTGATTGAGGATCAACCGGTGACCTTGCCAGATGGTTCGGTTATTCCCGTTGACACCACTGGGCCGAACCCCAACGGCGAGGAGTTCGACAACCTATACCTCGACATGAACGGCATTGTCCATCCTTGCTCTCATCCCGAGGACAGACCTGCGCCCAAGGATGAGGAGGAAATGATGATTGAAATCTTCAAATATACGGACCGTGTTGTCAACATGGTGCGCCCGCGCAAGCTGCTCATGATTGCTGTTGGTAAGTTTCAATCTTGAACCTCGAAGGAAAACATCATTGCTAATATTTTTATCTGTAGACGGTGTCGCTCCAAGAGCCAAAATGAACCAGCAGCGATCTCGTCGATTCCGTGCCGCCCGCGAAGCCAAGGAAAAGGAGGAGGACAAACAGCAACTGCTCAAGATGCTTCAAAAGGAAAAAGGAAGCACGATGCAGGTCGAGCCGGTTGAAGAGACTGTGAAAAAGGCCTTTGACTCAAATTCCATCACTCCTGGAACACCATTTATGGACATTTTGGCTGCAAGCTTGCGATACTGGTGCGCCTATAAACTAAATACAGATCCCGCTTGGGCCAAAATGAAGGTCATAATCTCTGATGCTACTATTCCTGGTGAAGGTGAGCACAAGATTATGGAATTCGTTCGCTCGCAGCGTGGGTCTCCCGATCATGACCCCAACACTCGACATGTCATCTACGGATTGGATGCAGATCTCATCATGTTGGGTCTCGCAACTCATGAACCTCACTTTCGCGTCCTTCGTGAGGACGTCTTTGCCCAGGACAGTAAACCGAGGGTGTGCAAGCTCTGCGGCCAAAAAGGCCACGAGGCAAGAAACTGCAGAGGTGAGGCAAAGGAGAAGAGTGGCGAGTTTGATGAAAAGGACAACGCGCATCCGCTCAAGCCCTTCATCTGGCTTCATGTTTCCATTTTCCGTGAGTATCTCGCCATTGAGCTCAACATTCCCAACCTTCCCTTCAAGTTTGATCTTGAACGCGCCATCGACGACTGGGTTTTTATGTGCTTCTTTGTCGGAAATGACTTTTTGCCCCATTTGCCCGCCCTTGAAATCAGAGAGAATGGTATCGATACTCTTGTCGCCATCTGGAAAGACAACCTTCCTCACATGGGCGGCTATTTGACCAAGGATGGACACGTGGACCTAGAACGTGCTCAGTACATTCTTGCCGGTTTGGCAAAGCAGGAAGACGCCATCTTTCGGAGAAGAAAGGAAACCGAGGATCGCCGAGAAGCCGGCTTCAAGAGGCGCAAGCTCGAGCAGGATCGGCGTGATCAAGTCAGGAAGGATGTCCGTAAAGAGCGCAAGGCGCGGAATAATCAGCCGCCTGAGAGTCAGGTACCACCTCCCATGAACTTGTTCCCAGTGGCAAGCATTCCCAGCCCGGTCAGTCTCACGCACGATATGGTTGTAAATCGCCAAGCAGCCAGCGTGGCCAACAAGAGTGCCGCGAGCGTGCTAAAGAGCCAGATTCAGAATATGATGGCCAAGAAGTCCGAGGCAGCTGGTAAAGATGAGCCTATGGAAGAAGATGCCAAGGATTCCACGACGCCCCCGTCTGCTCTCGGAAAGCGCAAGGCTGAGCTCATGACAAACGAGTCTGACGCCGCCAGCATCGCTTCCTCGGGCGGAGAGGTTTCCGCGAGCGACGCAGATGAAAACCCCGACACGGTGAGGCTCTGGGAAGAGGGCTATGCCGACCGCTACTATGCTCAAAAGTTCCACGTGGACCCCAAAGACATCGAATTCAGGCACAAGGTTGCCCGAGCCTACGTTGAAGGTCTCGCCTGGGTGCTCATGTACTATTTCCAGGGATGTCCTTCCTGGGAGTGGTATTACCCTTATCACTATGCTCCCTTTGCTGCCGACTTTGTTGATCTCGGCAAGATGACCATCAACTTTGACAAGGGCAGAATCTCGCGTCCCTTTGAGCAGCTCATGAGTGTGTTACCGGCTGCCTCGCGGGACTCTATTCCCGAGGTGTTCCATGATCTCATGACCAACGAGGACAGCGACATCATTGACTTTTATCCCGAGGAGTTTGAGATTGATCTGAACGGCAAGAAGATGGCGTGGCAGGGTGTTGCTCTTTTGCCATTTATCGACATGCCGCGCCTCCTTTCTGCTATGGATACTAAGTACCCCTTGCTGAGTGAGGAGGACAAGGCTCGTAACGAGCCTGGCAAGGAAGTGCTTTTGATTTCTGACTCTCACCCAGTTTATGATGATCTTACGTCCAAGCTTTACTCCAAAAAGAGCGCCGACCAAAAGTTCCCGCTTGATGCCAAGCTGAGCGAGGGCTTGTCTGGTGAAGTGGAGAAGATTGAGGGTTATGTTCCTCATGGCGAACTTTCTTACCCTTTGAAGCGAAACGTCATGCCAGATGTTGATTATGACAGATCCCTTGTGTACGTATTTAACGAAAGTTGAAAGAGGACGATTTATGCTAACAAGATTCCTAGTGTTCATTACGAGTTTCCAGCCTGCGCTCACCAACACAAGTCTATGCTCCTTCGTGGGGTGAAGCTGCCGACACCTGCTCTTGATCGAAGCGACATTGAGGAAATGAAGGGGAAGGGCAGAAATGCCGGAAGAAGCTTCGGCGGCGTTCCCTTGAATAATGGACGCGGGGGCAGAGGCGGCCGGATCAATTACGGACCCGGAGGTGGACGTAATGATCGTGGTGGTTATGGCGGTAATTCAGGAAACGGAGGAGGATATGGCAATGGCTACGGCAATGGTTACGGAGGAGGAGGTGGTCGGGGTGGGGGCGGCGGTGGAGGAAGAGGTGGATACGGAGGTGGTGGTCGTGGGGGTGGAAATGGATACGGAGGAGGAGGTGGTGGTGGTGGTGGTAACCATCAATATCCCGCACCTCCTCCTGGTTGGCAACCTCCTCCGCCGCCCGGTTATCCTGGATTTGGTACTGGTGGTCCTCCCCCTCCTCCCCCGGGTTACGGTGGTCAAGGATACGGTCAAGGGTATAATCAAGGCGGCGGCGGTGGTTCAGGCTACAACAATCGTTACCCTCCTGCCCCTCCTCCGGACAATCGATATCCTCAGAATTATCCGGCACCTTTGCAGCCTGCTGGTAGCTATTATCAACAAGGAGGACAGCAGCAAGGGTACCAGGGCGGCCAGGATCGTCGATATGATGATAGAAGACAAGGGGATGGATATAACAGGGACAATCGGGGTTATAAGTGAAAAAAGGATATTGAAAAAAAGGAAAAGGTATTGTTATATGCTTGTGGAGTATTTGGTTTTCGTCAGGCATTGCGTACAATATATTCTATTTGTGGGCTATTTGTGCACTTGTTTCTTTTGGCTTGCTTGGGTTGTATCAAAAGAGTGGGAGTGGCGCCTGTCAACGAGCGGTGTATTGTGAATGGTAGTGTAGTGTAGGAATAGTAATATCACATTGTGACCTTTTGCTTTGCAGGTTTTTTTTTTAAACGGCGAGCGATGGTAGGTGATGCAGGGTTACATTCACACCAACAAGGTGTCATCATGATCATGCCTTGTGATATTCAAGCAATGCCGTGTGCTGTCGGCAACTTTATTCTTCTTTGCAGAACAACATCTTGAAAGAATAGAGCCTGGGATGTTTATTTGAAATAAAAAATGAAAGGAAGTTGGAAATTTATAGGTGAATTGTTATGGTGTTTCTTTGTTGTTTTTACTGTCTAGCTTACCGAATTAAATGTAATAAATTGATGGATGAAGAAATGTGAAATATAACAAGTCAAAATAAGATTTGATTGATGTTCCAGGATTGTTTGCGTGAGATGTCGGGGTAAGGTGAAAAGAGAGATGGAAAGGGCAAGGCAAGGATCCCCGCTCCGAGGCGAGCGGTTTGAAGTGTGACCCCCGCCCTTTTCGCTGCCGCAATCCGCAATATTAATCATCGTATTTCAGCACAGTTGCAAGCGATTTATCCAATCTGCAATCCGCAGACCTCCAGTTAGGTACAGGGGACACCTCCATTGGGGGCAGAGGGGGGCCACACCATCAACAAAACTCCATCCACCAACCTATCCATTCTATTCTATCCTTTTTTTATTCAGGTTCTCAACAGAAGGTGTTCCCCCCCGCCGAGCCCGCCCCAGACCGTTTATAGGTAGCTATTTGCTCTGCCGCAGGATCGGCTCTTTGAACCGAGAGCAAAGAAGACGAACGCTTCCAATTTCCATCCCCACCGACACCGACATTGAAACAAGGTCCCCCAAAAAACAACACACACGTTGCCCAACCACCCCGACACCTTGTCGCATATTTTTTTGGTCTCGAGTTTTTTCTGAGAAGGAGAAATCAGATACCAGTATCAATTAATAAAAAAGAATAAAAGACAAAAAGAGACGGGATATTGGACAACAAAGAAAAACAATTCGGTCCCTCTCTCCTGTCTCCCCCCCCGAACCATGAGAAGGCGTAGGCCAGTTACTATCACCATAGACGCACAATGAATGGCGATGCGGGTCTGGTGAGCTGCCTGGTGGAGAGGCTCACTACGAGGGTATGTTTTTTTTGGGGGGGATAGATGTATAGAAGGAATAAATTGTACTTATATACTGACACCGCCTCAAGCTCCCCCATCGCACCGGCACGCCGACCCAGGATCTCTCCCAGGACGACATCGTCTCCATTACGCGCTCCACGCTCGTCAAAATCAGCACAAACTCTATAATAGGAGTAGTCGACTCCCTTCTGTCCCTTCTCGAGGACCTAGCCCGTCCCTACAGTAAAGGTAGCGCCGCCCCCAGCGCTGGTGGTGTTGGAGGAACTGGAGGATCAGGAGTAGGAGGAGGAAGCGCCATCAATCACCCACCACACATACTTCTCTCAGAGCTCTACATTCTCGAGCTCATCGCCGACTGCTGCCACGCCCATTGGCACAAAACAACAGCTCCTGTACTGCCCACTTCCGCCTCTACCTCCGATAATAATACCAACAATAATGGGCCTCTCTCCCCTACCCAACGGGCAAGCTTTAGCCCTCCCGGTCCCGTCCCGGAAGGTCTCATCTCCCGCATGTTCGAAGTCATAAAGGTCCTTTTCGATCCCATCCCGGAAGGATACCTCCTCCCCGCCAAGAGCATCCTCGACGACTCCTCGACGAGGCGCATAGCGACCCCTCCGCCCGATGAACCTGTCCGAACTCCGCTTTCCACACCCTCAAACGAGCCCCCCGAGGCGAGTCGCATACTCCAGATGCACGCTCCGGCCATTGAAGCTCACATCAAGATGATTGTGGAGTACGTCACCGTTTCGACCTGGCAAAAGGCATTTGATCTGTTTAGGAGCGTCATGTATGCCGCGCGGTCTAGTGCTCCGCAGCAGGGAGGCGCGCAGGTGCCAAATGCTTCCGCCGTCGAGGACGAGCGTTCGGCACTCATCATGCTGAGATTGGTCTCGTTCTTTTGGGTGGATTCGCAAAAGCTGAGTCAAGTTATTGCCGAGTTTTGTTCGGGCTTTTTGCATTTCAGAAAGTGCTTTCAAAATGCGGTTGCGGTTGTCACGCCTCTGCTGATTACCAGGTGGATCGATCGGTGCCCCAACGAGTTTGTTACGATACATAATAACAATAATTCGTCGTCGTCAATGCAGAAACGGAGGGAGAACGCGCCTGATACCTTGTTTGATATGACGCAGACGGTCGCCGTGGCTGATAATGCGAGGAGAAGGGCTCAGTTGTACCCCATGCAGATGACGCTGCTCTTTTTGCTGCCGGATGTCTTTGAGGTGGCTGGTAATATGAGAGAGGCCAAGAGCGGAGGCATGGTCAAAAAGGCGCAAATCTTGGAAGGGTTTAGGAAGTTGTTGAGGAACAGAAACGAACAGGCTGCTTATTGTCTTGTGATGCTGCTCAGAGCTGCGAGACACTTTGATTCGGACAGCGATTCGGCGCTGCTGAGCTATGCGATGGACGTACAGGACGAGGTTCGGGATGCCGTGTTTAGACGTTTCCCTCCCTCTACGGGACCAATGACGGTTGGACCCGAAGGAGGAGCATTTGAGCAGGACATCATGACTGCGGCTTTTGTATCGCTTTGTCATTTGAACTTTGAGGGCTGTTTGGAGTCGCTGGCCCTGACTTGCCTGGCTCCCAGCGCGCCGCATAGCTTCAAGATTGCAGTTATTCAGGCTTGTGCATACTTTGCGCGGCTCCTGGACCGGGAGAGTTTCGCAAAGTTGTTCACTGCTGCCAGTGCGTTCATCCAACGGGAATTACAGACCATGTCGGAGCTCTTGCATGAGGGATACATTGAAGATCAGCCTATGCAGCGGAAACTTCTCGAGAGCTCCGGGATGGTTACAATGATCTCAAACATCCTCAACTTTTTGGATGCCTCGCCCATGACTTTGTTTGAGGGTCCTCCCACCGAAAAGATTCAGCGCGATCGCTTTTATGAGGAAAACCTCGAGGCTTTGATATCCTGCATTATTGCTGCAGATGAAAATATTCGAAGGCCGGCTACCGGCGTTGCTAAGCGCCTATTTGCTCAGGAGCCCGTGTTGAAGATGCTTCGGTCGTCCAAGGGAATCAGCTCAAAGCAGTTCAAAACTAGCTTCTGGCAGCTGTCGTCTCTCATATTGATATCAATTTGCGAGAGAGCGCGATTACCTTGCACGGCCGATGGGCTGAGGTCTGTTCAGGGGTACCTTGAGTCGAGACTGCATCTTTTGACTTCGATTCCGGAACTGGGAGAGATATCCGAGGATGTTGATCGGACGGCGGCCTCAACGAAGCTGGAGACTCTGTTCTTGGTCTCGCTTTGCTCTGCAGATATTGAGATTTGCCAGATTGTCACCTCCTGCATTGGTACCTTCCTCGCAGAATGCCGACAGATTGATACCACACCGGCTACGGCAAAATCCTCCTTGACGCTTTTGAGGAACGGCGAGGTGTTTGGCGAGATTTCATCTAGAGCGTTCAGGTTCACTGGTTTGGTGGCGTTCCAAAAGAGAATAAGGGCTCTCTTGCGTCGCATGCAATACCCCAGCGCCGGCATCCTCGATGCTTGGGAGATTGTTTTTGATAAATGGTTGTATTTGTCAAAGGATTTCTCGTTGACCACTGTTGAGGGTGGACCAGAGAGACAGGTTGCCGAGTGGAGGAATTATTCCGGTTTCCTGGCATCGCTGGGAGGTATCTGCACGGCTGAACAGGCTGTGAATATCGAGGAGCCTGCTATCAGCGGATTGAGGTGGATCGACAGGATATCCTCTGGAAGCCACGAAGAACCACTTCTGACAAGGTATCTGAGGCTGAGCATCCAGCTTTTAGCGTGCGCCAACGTCAGAATTCGCGAAACTATGCGAGAGGTTTTGTCGACTGAGGTTCCTCCATCACTTTATGCGCCATTGTTCAAGGCGCTTGAGACGGAGCTTGATGTGCTGTTTACTGGAGTTCTCGAACCCAGCGTCAAGGGACAGGACAACGATATTATATTTGCGGAGCAGTCTGCCTCCCTGCTCAAAGCCCTCGTGGAGCGGCTCGACACTCCCTCGGATCTTGGCGCCGCTTCCTCCTTACATCTCGGTGCTTTGACCCTCAACTTTGCAAAATTCCTCGATGGCGTCTCGGATACACCTGCATGTCTGCGCGTCAAGATCAAGGTGTGCCAGCTTTGTGAAGCTGTTACGAAACGCAAGGAACATCTTAATTTGCGTGACGACGTTCGTAACCGCAATCAACTGCTGGAGTACATTTTTAGTTGGATCGCTCGTCCAAGATCTCCAAGGGCTGATAATACTCCTTACAACAGCGCTCGGGAGAATGAGATGGTGAGGGTGCAGAGGGATCTAGACAAGGCTTGTTTGCGCTCTCTCGCTGAGCTCACTTTCCGACTGCCCCTTCAGCCTGGTGATGGACAGACGGACGCGGGGACCAGCGAGCTCAAGTCGCAGATGTTTCACCAGTACTTTAATAGATTTTTGTCGCTGCTGAACATGGATACGAATGGATCGGAACTGGGCAGCACGCACCACGGCCATCACTTTGCTGGCGTCGCCAACGAAGCGACCACCGCAGATCTGTCCATCACGATCCTGTCAAACCTTTTGAGTGCAAACATCGATGTCGGGCTGAAGCACTCGCTGAGCATTGGGTACCATGAAAACGTCGAAATCCGTACCGCGTTCGTCAGGGTGCTTTACAACATCTTGGTTCAGGGGACCGAGTTCAACAACTTGAGCGACGCCGCTGTCAACGAAAAGTATGACGCGCTCATTGAGCTTTTAACCACGGATACCAGTCTGGCCAGGGCCATGAGCTCCGTCTGTCCTAGCCACGAGGTTGACGAGTTGACCATTTCCCTCCTTAATATCTTTGAGGCAAGAGGGATGAGCTTCGTCCTCATTGAAGCGCTGATCAAGCAAGAGGTCGAAGATACAGAAAACGAATCCGAGCTTCTCCGCAGGTCCTGTGTCGCCACCAAGGTGTTGTCCGTCTACGCGAAGTGGAAGGGGATCGGATATCTGAAAGCGACTCTGCAAAACGTGGTGGAGAGGCTGATGCTCACGTCAAAGGACCTCAACCTGGAACTCGACCCCGCTAGGGTTGCGTCGACGGATGAGCTACAGACTAATGCTGAGCACTTGCAGATTGTTGCCAAAGTCTTTATCGATAATATCTGTGCGTCTTCGGCAAGCATTCCGGCGAGCTTCAGAAAGATTTGCAGCATCATCTCGAGCGCCGTCGTCACCAGGTTTCCGGATGCAAAGTATACCGCCGTCGGCGCCTTTATTTTCCTGAGGTTCTTTTGTCCGGCTATTGTCGCGCCCGAGGTGGAGGGCCTCGTGTCGACGCCACCGTCAAAGGAGATGAGGAGAGGATTGCTGTTGATTGCAAAGGTCGTTCAGAATCTGGCCAATAATGTTTTGTTTGGAGCCAAGGAGCCTTTTATGTTTCCGCTGATTGACTTTTTGACCAACAATATTTATCGGGTGACGACTTTTCTGCGGGAGATCTCGGTGTCGCCGACCAGTCTGGATACGACGCCCAGCGGAGAGTCGTTTGACTTTGGGTCCTGCGTGGCGCTGCACAGGTTTCTCTACGAGCACTGGGATCATGTTCGGCAGAGACTGGTTTTGCAGGAGAGGAGGGATTTTGTGCGGTCGCCTTCAGAGTCAACGAGGATAAAGACTCCTGTGCTTGAGCCTTTGAGGAGCTTGATTATGAATCTGGGACCGCCTCCGCTTGCTGTTACTTGGAACCGGCCGCAGATTTCGGCTAACAACCCGCCTTCTTACTCGAGGTTCCAAGATTTCATGCTTCGGAACGCGTTTAGGAGCACAGAGTCTTTCCTCACGGCAAGGGCGGTTTACGACGGCGGTGAGAGCAAGGATGGCCTCTCGATTATTTGCATTATTCTTAGAAATATCGATGCCGAGTCGATTGACTACGATACGCTCATCTACTGCTACCTCAAGATTGCCTCGAGACTGTGGCACCGGCCTTTTGGTTTACTCATCGACGCGACCTGCTATAATGGGCAGACTGAACCCCGGGATGAGCTCTTCCAGAAGCTGGAGCAGCTGACACCAACCGAGCTGTCCAAGCAGCTCTCGAGGGTCTACATTTACAACATGAACAGCGCATGTAAGAAGTGCTTCAGGCGCGTGCTTAGGATATCAGCCAAGAACGAGAGCAGCGTGTTCAGCCCCGCCAACGTCGAGTATCACCTGATTGGGAGCTTGCAAGACCTTCAGGCGCATTTTCATCTTAGTCAGCTGCATTTGCCCAAGGAAACGATCAGCGTGGTGACGGACACTAGATATGTCTTTCAGCCTATTACGCGGTTGTCCAAGTCCAAGGGCAAGATTGACGTCGTCATTAAGGTTGGGAGTCAGTTTGTTCAGGTTACTACGACAAAGAAGCAGGAGGTTCCCGGGTTTAGACTCAGCACGACGGTTAATGATATTTTCCGGCTGGGTGACGTTGATGAAGCGCCGACGTCGATTCAAACTGAAGATGACTCTGCTTTTGGGCTTAGAGCTGATAATGGCAAGATTGTCATGTATTTCACCTCTCCGAAAAAGGCCGATGTGCTCCAGGCTATCAGGGCGGCAAAGGCAAAATACGGAAAGGACACGAGAGCGATGAAGAACTTTGAAAGGTTGATCAGGCCGCAGGATGTTCCGGGTACTTTACTCAATTTGGCTCTGACGAACCTGGCGAGCTCGGATCCAGTTTTGAGGCTGAGCTCGTATAATTTGCTTGGAGCGCTTTGCAAGGCGTTTAAGTTTTCTGAGGCGGCGTCGAGGTTGATGAGCGCTAGGGACATTAGCGTGCCGCTGGATCCGTCGAGCTTCATTATTAATATTAGCAAGAGGCTGGCGCAGGCGGAACCGCAGTTGACTTCGGATTTTTTGAATGAGTTTTTTGTCGGGTGGGATTCGTTCTCGGATGAGCAGAAGCCGTTGAGCTTGGCTTATATGGCTCCGTGGATTCCTGGACTGAGGACGAGTTTATTGGCGAGTGAGCAGGAAAGTGATAAGGGAAGGGAGAAAATCGCGGTGTTGTTTAGGAAGTTGATTGATGTGACGCTTTCGGATCCGACGTTGACTTTTACGCTGGAGCAGAGCGTTTGGCCGGTCATTCATCAGGATGAGGTGTTGCTTGATATTTTCCTGGAGGAGGTTATTAAGGCTGCGTTGAGCATTGGGTTCTTAGACGATCAAACTGAGACTCTGACTTCTATTGCGAGCGCGATTGGGACTGTTACTCTGCGGGGGAGGATCATTAGCAGACTCAGAAAAGCTCTGAACAGGAGCAGTTTGAGGCCGACGAGGTATCTGCCTGATAATGCGGTCTGGAACGAGATTTGCGTTTTGCTGCAGTTTTTTCTGGCTCTGTCGTTTGACAGCGGTGTTCAGGCGCAGCTTTACCTGCCGGAGATTTTTCATATCGTCACAATGTTGGCGAATACTGGAGTGGCGGAGGTCAGGGTGATTGTGCATCGATTATTGATTAATAGCATTCATTCGGCTTGTACTTGGTTTCAGCTGGATGAGGGGAGGTTGGTTAAGCTGAGGGGGACGTTGGAGGTTTTGAGTGATCCGAAGAGTGAGATCTTTGTTAATCATGTTGGTGGTGGAGGACAGGGTGGCGGTGGTGGTGGTGGTGGGGCAGGGTCGAGAGCGGTGGATGGGGTTTCTATGGTTTCGACGAGCAATAATCAGGAGAGCAGTGGAGGACCTATGGCTCTTGCTGCTACAGAGAATCTGGCGACGATTCTGTTTGAGACTTGCTCGGTTGCTGCGCCGTCGGTGGATGTGGCTAATGCTTGGAGATCGAGATGGATGAGCTTGGTCGCAAGCACGGCTTTCCAGAATAATCCTGCTATTCAACCGAGGGCATTTACGGTTATGGGATGTCTGGCGAGGGAGGAAGTCGATGATGACTTGCTTTATCAGGTGTTGGTGGCGCTCAGGAATAGTGTGGGGAGATTTGGCAGTGATGATAATACCACGAGCAGTTCGGACATGCTGGTTGCTATTGTGACTGGTCTGTCAAAGATGATGGCTAAATTGCCGTCTGCTTCAAGATATGGATTGCAACTCTTCTGGTTGGCCATGTCGTTGTTGAGATTGGTCCCGCCGAATCTGTTTAACTGCACGGCCATGTTCCTTGAGTCTGTCTTGACGAATATTGGAACGACTGGGGATAGTATGAGAGGAGATAAGATGGTTCCTTTCCTTTTGGCGGGGAGACAACAGCTGGAGGAAGCAGCGTTGCCGCTTGATGAGGCTTATGGGATACATTTTACTCTGGAGAACTTTCACTATGCGGCTTGCGCTTGTTTGGTCAGGGGTCTGACTGATACTGTCACGAAGGCTACTGCTCTGAGGGTTTTATCTACGTTCCTGGAAATGACTACTGGAACTGGACCATCCCCCGCAGCGGCGGTGGCAACTGGAACAGTAGTAGTAGCAGATCGAGCAAGTCAAGGCTCAAGTAAATCTGACTTGAATGGAATCGCAGCAGCAGCAGCAACAGGAAGAGACATTCACGACCTGGCTGCTTCTCCTTATATGTCTCTTATCCTAGCCAGAACGGCATCTCTCGACGAACTAAGAGATCATCTATGGACAGCAGGAATCAACCCCGCCGGTCTAGCAGATTTGGCTTCTTTAAGAAACGCACAAGATTTAGCGATACTTAAAGATAAGGATTTGTTGCTAAACACTGCTATCGAACTGGTTGATTTTCAGTATCTGGAAGATTCAGTCCAGAATAGAAGTCTGCAGTGGTTGAGCACCGTTGCGAAGGCTAGGCCTAGCGTGGTGGGATGTCTTGCTGGACCGATAGTGGGTATATTGGATGATGTTTTGTTGCATTGTCAGAGCTCTGCTACGCTGGAGAGCGCTCATGGTTTGTTGGGGATTTTGCATTCGGAGGGGAGGTTTTCGGTGGGGTTGGAGGATGGTGGGTTGGGAAGTAGGAGGTTGATGGAGGATATGGGGTTTGAAGGGTTGTGGAGGAGTTTTGTTAATGGTGGTGGGGGAGGGGAAGGAGTGGGAGGGGAGACTGGTGGGGGTGGGGGAAGGGGAGTTATGGGTGGTGGGCAGGATAGGACTTGTTTTGTGTTGACGGAGAAGTTGATTGAGGTGAGTTTTTGAGATGATTTTCTTTTTTCTTTTTTTCTTTTCCTCCTTTTTTTTCATCCTTTACTTTTGCTCTTGTTGGTGTGTAATAGGTTACTGACTTTTGTTGTGTGTAGCTCATTATTATATGATGATTATGAGGATTCTTTCTTCTCTCTAAAATGGGTTCCTAATTACTCCGCCTACTTACTTAATAATACCCAGTCTGAAGAGCAGAGGAAGCACTACCTACCATACCTTATTTAGGCACGTAACCTTATATTTTTGACTTTTTTTTCTTTCCGGAAGCATATCGAAGCGAGCAAAAATAGCGAGCAAGTAATCTTTTTTTTTCTTTTTTCCTCAACGAAGAAATATGAGAGAGGGGTTACGGGGATGTTAATAGAGATGAAATCAGGGGTTTAATAGTTCCTGGGGTTGGGAATGGGGAATGGATATGGGGATGAGGATGATGACCATTGAGGATGAGGGATGATGAGAGATGAAAGGATGAGAGATGAGGTTCTTTTTTTTTTTTTTTTATGAATTTTTGGTGAAAAAAGGTGAAATAGCTAGGAAAGAAAAGGAAAGGAAAGGAGGGTGTTTTATAAATGTTCAAGTTTCTTTTTTTTTTTTTTTTCTTGTTCAAGGTTTGTGGAGTTGATGTATGTATGTTGAGATTTTGTAATGTTGCAATGTTGATACGCTTGAAAACAGGGCGATGAATGGCAATGTGTGGATTCTTTCTTTGCTGCGGGTTTCGAAGCAGTTGAGTTTCGGGTCCTTTTGAAGTTGGAGCATACTCATGCATATATGGATGGAACAAAAGATACCTATATCGGTCCCGACAACCGTGGTTTATGACCGGGTGAGATGATGATTTTCTTGTTGGAGGGAATCGTACCTGTCGCGGGGTGTGAAATGGTTCTTCTTTTTTCCCCAGGTCTTTCTGTGGAAAGAAGCAACCTGCAAGACGTGTGCATCTGGCTGGAAACGAACACATCAATTTATACCTAGATGAGATCAAACTCCTCTTCATCTCCGGCCTTCAATCCCTCTCCATCCATGATTCCCTTTACCCAGCAGCCGCAAACCACCTTCCACTGGCCCGATGTTTCAGAGGAAGGCCGAAGAAGTAAAGGCATATTTAATCCGGGAATAATTACCAAGACATCATTCACGGCCATGGCGTTAGGCCCTATCCCGAGGTAGCCCTTTCCAGTTCGGAACAGAGCCATGTCAATGGTCCATTCCAGGTAGTCCCTACATGCAAGCTTTGTACTAAGCCATTTAATCAGCTTTTCTTCGTCTTGATCAATTTTCAAATTTTCGTCATCATTGTTCCCATCATCCTCATCTTCATTATTATCTTTGTCATTTTCGCCATTGTCATCGCCCTTACCATCGCCATCTTCAAGCTCATTTCGGTCAATCTTATTCAAAAATGCAAACTGCCGCCAAGGCCACTTCCAATTGGCTCCGTCCAAAGACAAAGGACCCCCTATCCCAAGAACCCAGTCGGCAGCTTCAGAAACAGTACCACCAGCCACGTATGGCTTCTCTGTGATTGCTTCTTCACCTTGGCCGCATTGCTGCAGCCACTCAGTCAACACTTTCATCCATGCCACAAGTCTAGGCACCCAAAACTCAACGTCACCCATTTCTCTTGGCTCGACGACAGACGACTGCACCTTCACAGGTTTGTGAACCCCCGCAAGGGTTTCAAACCTAACACCCCTAACCGTTAGGATCCCCGTACGATCTCCAGAGCCAATACTAAACGGCAACCACTCATCACCGCCGGCATCGAAGTGACTCCTCCTGGCGTGTACTTGAAAGGCATCACTACCAACTTTATGAAGTTCGTAAATATCGGGCACCCAACTTTTCCTCAAACATTCCTGGTTATACAAGCAGCAGAGTAGCAAGGCATCCGCCCGACGAGTGAATTTTAGAATGTGCTCAGTCACGATTTGGTTTAGATCCTCAATCGGAAGATTGTAGTCGACTCGGATCGGCTCGTCCTTCTCAGCAAGCGGATTGATGTCCCGATAAATATTCAGCATGGCATACACCTTATCTGCCTCCACCGTGGCATATAACCCTGCAGCCAGGAACAGCAAATCCAGAAGTGACATGGCTCCATCCCCTATTTGCCTAGATATGGTAAAGAGGCCTAGCACTAAAATGCTGGTTGATGCCGGTTTGTCCTTAAGGTAGCTTGCGAAAGCTCGTTCGTGGTTCAATAAAGCCATCACAGTAGTGATCATGGACTGAAAGGGCTGTTTCTTTACCCCGTACCACACTTCCCTATACAAGCAAGGTGTCGAAGCCTCCTGGTATATCCAACTGCGCTTCCAGTACGGGAGACCGTTAAACCCACAAAGTTGTTTAGAGTCTTTGGGTGAGACAATCTGGCGTAAAGAACTCGGAGAAACAGCTGGCAGAGTTCCATCTGCCGCAGCGGCAGAGATGCGTGAGTAAATATCCATCGCCCTGTCTGTTTCATCAGAGGGATTACCCAGCCACATGACGATGCGTTTCGCAGACGAGTATATCCTTGCCATCAAAGGGATCTGCCTGGACTTTTCTTCAAAATCTTCTTGGTTGATGCAGAGGGCGTCGATCCAGAGAAATCCAACGAAACTTCTAGACTTCTTGTGCTTCTTTCTCTTCGCACTAGGCATCACCTGACAAAGAAAATCGTAGAGGTTGCACCGAATTTTGAGAGTCCCATTGCCGTTAACTCGAAGGATGTGAGGACAGTAACTCTCACTGTCACTGCCCCACATATAAGAGAGTGCGGTATATGGAGGCGGACTGATGAGAGGATGGTGTGTGATTGTACAAGAGATTGATCCGTCTGGTGCTGGATGTCTGACATTGTTTCTGATTCGGTTCCAGTCGATCTTGAGCAGCCGAATCTCGTCGGGTCCAAGCGGTGAATATTGAAACGGTGCCATTCCTGATCTTTTTTGTTTGTTTGTTCGGGATTCGACGATGATTACGATGAAGAATGATTGAGAAGAGATAAATGGAGAGTTTCACATGATGGAAGTGCCCCAAAGACTTGCTGGTCACGTTGACCACCGGAGGGAGAAAGGCTGAGGCTGAGCTCTATCCCGAAGCCTAACTCATTTCAGGCCATCTCCTGCACACTCGAGCAATTAAGTATCAAAGTTAGCGACCTTGGCGGCTACAAAACTGACCTCTTACCTTGAAGGAAGGCAAAGGCAGAATTTTGGCCCCCAACTACCTGCAAGGCAGCTGATGGACATGCTCAAGATATTTTGTGCACGGTGGCTATTACATTGTTGATCTTGACCAGGACTCAGAAAAACGACATATATAGGCATCACTCCCATATCTAAAGCCCATCTACGTTTTATACATACACAGTTTTTGGCCATCTCACATACTACCTATAGCATGCCAAGTCACAAGAAGTATTCATAGATATAGATCGCTTGGGGGCTAAATCAGTTTGTATGAATTAAAGACGAAACCTGTTTTTTTACTTGGTATAATAACCCTATAGTTAACACAATTTTCTTATATCCGTATAACCTACCTAAAGCCTCAATTCATTTCTTGGAAGGTGGTGAGGTGCTTCCAAGAGTTAACCAATACGTTAGACCAGACATACACGTATAAAGGGGTTTTTTTTTTTTTTTTTGGATTTAGACGGCACTTGAAAGCATTTTTTTTTAACTATACTACCACCGATCACCGTACGAAAATTCTGAATTTATCATACTGATGATATTTTAATTAGAGGCAGCTTCATCGTATATGGTACCGTTCACCCCCATCTGAGCTATTATAAGTTGAAATTTCTTCCCCTTTGCTCAATTATCCATTTGTATCTAGTATCTATATGTAAAATGTACCTTACAAAGGTTCAACTTCATGATATCCTGAACCAAATCTATTGGGCGTTGACTGAAAATTACTGAAATCGTTTCCATACATTGTATCTCTATACATACTGTCTGGTGAAAAAATAGCTGTCGTTAACTCCTGTTTCTCCTGTCTCTTGTCTCTTGTCTCCCGTTCTTTGCGAATTATCCAAAATCTAATGTTCAGAACGACAGACTTCAAGCATATTAACTCATCCTTTTTCGGCAGATTCCGCAATTTGTATTCCAACCACCGCGAAATACTCTCAGCCCCACTGATTCGCCCCACGGATTCTGCCCAGAGAGTGAATGGTCTTGTTGATGATCGCGGAGGTGGTTAGCCTCGTTAGTGAGATCCTTCAAGTGAAAATGGTAAGATGGGGCGTTTTCCGTTGGCCTTCAGAGCTTAACTTTATGGAATTTTTATGAAAGAGAGACAGGTATGCTGAATTGAGACCATGATACTTGTGCCGGATTCGAATGTAGGTCTAGATAGAGATGAAATGCATGTAGTTATTGTTGGATTGTTTCCTTGTGTTGGTATGACTTTAAGTAACATTTGGGATTCAAGGGGTCCGATTTGAAATCTGGTACTTATACTCTGAAGGGTCCTTTCCCCCCCCTCTTCTACCGGTGGTGGTTATCTTTTGGTTTCGGTCGGTCGGCTCGGCGAGTTTGCTGGTCTTATCATCATAAAGATATATATTCGTGAATGAACTGGACCAGAGAGCTGTGATAGAGAAATTTCTTTGAGGGTCCAGCTTGTCACAGGTCTCGTATTTAGTAGGTGGAAGAGGGCAAAATGTGGGAATGCAGTCACGAATGAAAAACCGATTTCCATCAAAGTTTTGAAACCTGAATTCGATCACTGGCTTACAGTCAACTGCGAAACATTTTTCCATTTCTTTTCTCAACTGCAGTACCATAGCATAGACCGTTTTTTGCTCCTCGCAGCCTGGGAAAGAACAAAGTTAGCAAGATTATGTTCACGACAGTCAAGTTACTCGTAGGCAAGAATACTTTTGGGATAAGCATCGTTGTCATTATCGTCATCATCAGCATTAACATTGACATTGACATTGACATTTGCGTCTATGGATAAGTAATGGTTGTACTCTGCAGCGATATCACCGGTGCCCAGAGAGGTTATTTTTGGTGATGTCTTCATGGCGAGCCCTTTGAGTCGCTTGAGGCGCTCTTTGGTCGGTCATGACGCCCATATCTGGTTTTGTAATCAAGTAAATAGATATAACAAGGATGAGAATTAACCAAGCGCCCTGCTCCCGGAGTCCGGCTCGTCCTTTGGTAGACCATTTCCCAAGTAAAGTATATCGTCAACATTCTCCAATGTAATCTGACATAGGCAGCCAGCGGCGGGAAGGGAACTTGAATGATGAGCTTCATAGACACCAGAACGTCACATGCTCTTTAAACTGGTCTTTCACCGTTGGATCTAGGTCAACCCGCCGGGAAAACCTGAGGTGTCTCCGAGTCTCCTCCTGGAACATGGCAAACCCCGGGAAGGATATCCTCATGGATCCACTCCCATGCTCCAAAGTCCTTGAAATATATCTTGAATTGTGCATATGGAAATGAATGTCTTAGTCCCCTTGTGACAACAGGCCAAATTGAGACAATCTCTGCCGGGTTTTATGAGCAGAAGGGACATCACTCTACCTGCTGAACGGCACAATAGTCTATATTTAGCGCGACAGAATCTGTTAGGAGAGCGCAGCAAGTAGAGACATAAACCTACCGTGCGCGAAGATTATACTGAACTGGTGTCCAGAGTTGTTGCTATATATATATATTGAGTCAACTGAAAGAAAATTCCAGTGAAATGACATACGACATGTTTGGTGGTACGGGATCACGGCCATTAAAGTCAACTCAACTCAGACTGCAGGATTCTTAAAAGTCATTGTGATATCTAGCTTGGTATTTCACCTCTTCTGCGGACGATGAGGGTTGAAGAGGAAGCAAAGGAAGGAAACGAAAATGGGATGCTGAACGAAAAAAGTATTTTAACCTACCTGAATAGTTGCCCTTTCGAGCAGCAACGGTGACGAGCTTTTGATAAACAGCAGCTCCTGTTGCGGTCCGGGCTGAAATCTCAAGTCTTGAGCTTCAACTTTCACGGTGGAAAATAGAGAGCGGAAAAGTAAAGAAGGTGGATACTGACTTGGTATTGTAGGTATTGTTCAATGAGAACAATGTGCAGTCCTCAGTGTGCGAGGATATTTGTCTGTACTACCTACAGCCAGTTGCTTTTTTGGTGTGAAAAGAGGGAAAGTTTCAATATATATCTTGTTTGCTGTCATGTGTATTACCTGTAGGGTACATCTCAGATTATTTTTTTGCAGGCGATCACGTGAAAGTCACGTTTTCCATCCAACACAGTCGCAACGTCATTGATACCATCCTCGGCTGTTTCAATATAATATATCTTACCCACAAATCGTCAGCAACTACCTGTCACAATCCCTCATGTTAAAGAAGGGACTGAGAGTAACCATTTAATACAGAGAAGAGATGTCTACTTCCACATCCCACTTGATTGTGCAATTCCATCCTCCTGTGATGAAGATGCCGCGGCTGGACGACTTGGTCAGTTGCTTCTCCGTGTTATCGGTCGTACAATGGTGAGATGATCATGACCATATCAATTTTGTAGGACTCTACGGTATCCTGCAAGAAAAGCTCCCTGGGTGTCCTTTATATGTATAGTCCATGACCGATGTAGCATCACCCACCTGCTTTTTAGTTATTTCGAAATGAAATGAAATGAAATAAATATATATATACCACAAATAAACAGAGCCAGAATCGATAATCAAAATTCTGCTCGGGTTTCGACTTCTGCAACCGCTCGAGGGTTATGACTTCCTTGATAACTAATGCTTAAACAAATGTCAGCTATAAGATTATCCAAACAGTAAAGAAAGAAAGAAAAAACATACCTATTGCAACCAGTCATCGTCAACACTTTTCCTACCTTGTTGAGGTCCTCCATACCTCCCACGCGCAATCAGCGGTTTGACCCAAGGCGGCATATCCTCACGGAAAGTACCTATTTCTCGAAATGATCTGTAACAGCATAGAGGAGTTCCCTATTTAACCATCCGTCAGTTTCTCTTGTCTACAAGGTAAAAACAACATTTCATCCTCTTGCCTGACGAACTTACATGTCATGGCCTAGCATCCAGCTGACCGTCACTCTGACGCCGAGGTCCCGAAGCTCCGGGTCAAACCTGTTTTTTCAAGTGAAATTTCGCTCAGAGTCGCCAATGGTACTCCTGCCTTTAGCTGTGGTGTCGGAGAGTGCTTGCGGTCGCTGTATGTGGACGTTCTGGGGGTTGGGTTCTATATATCAGCTATCGAGTATGTCTCCTACATTTTCGGAATCTCTTGTGGGAAGGACTCGGTCTTTATGCCGCGGTTATTCTTGGTTAAGTGGTTATGTTGATATATATGCATGATGTGAAGGGGGTGAAGAAAAAGGACGGTGGGTTCTGGTTGAGATTGTCAAGTACGTACTTATACCCTCCAGGACAGTCAGAGCAGAAAGATGTGTCACAATAGACTCATATTACACACTTCCAACTCACAAAACAAACAAAATCAGCAGAAACAACAAATACATTCATTTTCTTCACCTACACAAACCCCATTTACTCAATTTCCTCAATCCTCGGCCTCACTTTCCCCCCTTGATCCTCCACCTCCTCCACCTCTTCAATAATCCTCCTCTCCGGATTCACAACAAGCCCTCTCAACCCACCACTCAACCCACCAGTCAACCCACCACCCAGTCCACCCAACCTCAATCCCCCCTCCTCCACAGACCCAACAAACCTCCCAACCTCCCAATTCTCCAAACTCTCAACCACATCCCCCGCATGTCTCCTAACCAACCCATCCTCATCCGTTTCCCTCACATACCTCAAAACCCCCAACAAATCCCCCCTAGCCTTCCTACCAAACCCCATCCTCCCCACTTCTTCTTTCCCTCTAACCCCATCAACAAACCCCATCACCAGCAAAACCGCCGCTCTCCTCAATATCCCCTTTTCCAATTCCCTTTCACCCCTTAAAACCCCCAAACAAACTTCAACAGCCCCATTAACAACTCCCACACCCAACCCAAGCATATTCACCTCTAAACTGCTCCTCAAAACCGCCAACGCCGAAGCTCTAATCCTTATATCCTCCTCTCCTTTTTTACTTTCCCAACCTTCAACAATCCTCTCCAAAATCTCATTCCTTTCTTTTTCTTCCCTACTCATCTCATCACTAAAATTAGGTACTTTTCCACCCCAAGCTTCATCAGCTTCTTTATTCTTCTGTTCCTGTACCTTCGCTTCCCTTTCCTGCTTTTCTTTTGTTTTCGGTCTATAACCCCTCCTTCCCGCAACCTGTAATAACCCCTCACCTACGTGTTTTGCTAGGGGACCAGTGAACGTCTGACCTAACCTTTCAATCACCTGAGATAATGCCTCTGCGAAACGAAGTCTCTCATCACTTGATTTCCTTTCCTTTTGGTCGATAAACTGATCCAAAAGTTCTGTAGTGACTGCTTTTGGATGAGACGAAGCAAGCAGAATATACGTAGAAATAGCTTTATGAAAGACGTATTCTTCTGAATCAGAAATCAAAGTTGATAATAAAGCCAGAATACCCGGAACGTCTAGGATTGGAGATTTTGAGTTGATAAGAGAACTGATTAGACTGAGTCCTTCTACCCTGACTGGAGGAAGGTTTGATGAGTTGGTAATGTATGAAACTGCCAAACTGTAGGTTTTTCGATCTTCGATTTGTCTGTCTGTTGGACCGGCGGGGGTTATTGATTCTGAGGACTGATTATCGTCTAGTTCGTCTCTGTATAATAAGAGTAAACGGAGATTATTAGCTGTTTTGGAGGTTTCCGAGTTGTATTTGGAGAGACGATCGAGGGATGATTCGATTGAAGAGAGGATTTCTGGTTTTACTCGGGATTTTTGGAAACCGGGGACGGTAATGATCATGTTGAGGAGGGAGAGCGCTACGGAGATTATTTCGTCGTCGTCGTCGTCTGAGGAAGAAGATAAGATTTCGCTGACGAGGGCGAGGATTGCTTTGGGTTGAGTGGAGAATTTGTCCGGGAATTTCTCCATCATTGCTTGGAGGACTTTTAGTTCGATTACTTGGACGAATGGGTCTTGTTGGGTTTCCTCTTCTTGCTTGATGATGATATTGGTAGGTTCCGTGATTTTGCGAGTGGATTTGAGCCATCTCTTGAGCAATTCAAGAAAGGCGATTGAGATGTCAGAGTCGGAAAAGTTGGAGGAGATGAGGCCCAGGAGGTTTGTGGTTTTTGTGTCGATATCGTCCAAGGATATTTGAGAGACGTCGGCTTGCACCCCGAATCTCTGCTTTGTATCAACAATACTGATTTCTTCCTCGGTTGTCTGCTGATAAATCCATTCCGGGTTCTTTCGATTCAATCCACCATTATATCCCAGACCTCCAACCAAAAATAAAATAAGATCGGGAGACGGCGCAAGCTTCATGTGGATCTTCAACAACTCCAAAGCAGGTGCACATATTGCTTTGGTGAGGGCCGGTTTTGTATCCTTCCAAGTCCCAAGTGCCAAAAATGAAAGTAAAAGAGGCGAAAGTAGACGCTTGCAAAGTCCCGGGTTTGGATGTGAGACAGTGAGGGCGTGTAATCGGCGAAGAGAGGTGACCAGTTCATCGTGTTTAACAATGACTTTTGGTTTGCTCAAATCAATGACTTCGTCCTCTGTCATTTCCGATGACGAATTTGGTAATGGTTTGATGCCATGAAGAAGTGGTTCTGCAAGGTATTTCCAACCTGCAGTTCCTGGAGCTCCAGATGCCTTTCTCCCCAAAATACCAAAACCAATAATATAAGAAGCAGCTCTCGTCAACTCTGGTCCCTCCTCTCCATCGAGAAGAGTTAAAAGCTGTGGCCCAATCCCAGAGTACCATTTTTCAGGTGTCACTGATGCGGGAGGAGCAGCCAGCAAATTGGTTGCCATTTGAAGGGCCTCATGAGTAATGTTTGCGCCCTTCTTTTGCGGAACGGCAGCCTCGGAAGTTTTTATCGTGCTTGATGGATGAAGGGCAAAGACGAATTCCATTGTCGGCCTTACAGCATTTTCTCTCAACGGAACAAGGGACAGGATCTGAAGGAACTTGGGTCGTAGCCAAGGTGGGAGATGGCCAGGTCTCGTGAGCATACTCAACGCTCCCAAAACGTTGAGGGTCTTGGTTCTGAAAGAATGTCAGACCAGATATTCTATTCTATTTTTATTTCATTGCATCTGGCTTGCCTCTGAATGAAACCATCGAATTCCCGTTTCCCTTCGGCTCGTGATTGCTCAGAGGATTCTGGGTTGAATGCTTTTTTGCCAAGTTCGGTGATGTTATGTATCAACTTTTGGCGCGCATTCATTTCAGATGCAGGTTTGTCCATTGTCGGAGGGAGAGGCTCGGTTTTACTTGCGGTTGCTTGATCCATATCTGTGATGATGATGTCGTCGATGATGAATTACAACTCTGAAATAAATTATCCTGGCAGGGATTTCAAACCGAATAAAATGGCATTCAAAACGTCGGTTTGGAAAAAATATAAAATATCCACTTGTTCAATGAACTTGAAAAAATCGAACTCTGCATCCGTCCAAAATTTGGTTGAGGTTGAGCCAAAAGGCAAAGAGGGAGACCCTTCGGAATGAGGTAAAGTCTGTCACATGACCTCGCGAAGCTTCCAGACTCAAAAGTGAATTAAAAGCGGGGAGATGGCCCGTGCATCCAAGACCCACATCCCTGCATCCCCCAGGCGGCGTGGTTCCATCCCAACCTCCAACGCGTCTGTCCACTAAACTCAATTCCCGAATTTCCCCCTCCTCCAACAACAACACACACACACAAATTACCCTCGACATCGTCAGAAAACGACATCGCCTTAATCCGATGCCTACCAATCCTACAAGTTCCACTCGAGATGATATCTGCCTCTCTATCAAAATCGAATTGCAACCGTAGCAAGCACCCTCAACGGCATCAACCTCCCCTCAGCTTCCCCAAATAATTCTTTCATCGCCATCTTACTGCACGTCGCCTCCCCCACAGTTCTCCGATCTCGGTTTTCCGAAAGGAATGTCATCGCGACCGTCCCGTTTTTGAGACTGAAAATAAAACCACAGTACGTCGCAAGCTTCGAACCTGTATCAGGAATTTACACCAAGCTTCGCCGCGCATGGGATTACTGTTGGCAAACAAGTTCTCTTTCTCCGGAAGAGGACCAGTTCTCACGGTGTTACGAATCGATTTCGGAACTTAACCCTAATGTCTCATTCGGTTTCCAAGTCTTGCGCTTCCCCCCCTCAATTTCTTACCTACCTGCTACGCTCCCTTTGTTATCTAGCCAATGGGGGAACAAGAAACGGCCGCTGAAAAGTGGTATATCGGTCTTTTCGATCCCAGAAAGCAAGGACAATTGTTTGGAGCCGAAGGGTTGGGGTTTTAAGAATATCAAACTCAGACAACTCTAACCGGTTGGGCAACGTTCTCTCCTATGCGCGCCCCTGGGGGTTAGCTCGTCAGGATTGTAACTCTGGGTTTCCACATGATCTCTGGTCATCATTTGGGATTGTCTTGGTGTTTTCAACATTTGGTGTTGGAGCTTATAAACGTCTAGGATTAAGGTTGATACCTTTGGAGCTAGCTTCGTCTGCTTGCATGCTTTTCTCCCGTCATTTATTCTCTCCGGAGATGAGTGACACGGAGTCGGAAGAGGAAGAGTGCAAGTCATGGCTACGTACGATCATCTAGACACATTTCACAAAATCATTCGTCTGCAGCTTACCTCGCCATAATCACTTTTTTCTCTCAGGAAGAGTGAGCGAGGGCTGTTTAAGACTACAAACGGAAATGTGTCAAAATGATATTTCTTTCTGCCTGACTGTCACATTCTGAATTCCACCTCTTTCACTCCAACCTCCCTTGCATGCGTATCCAATCTACCCCCATGACTCAAGCACGACCCCCAAGACCTCGTCGCAGCAAAATTGCTCGGCGTGTCACAAAAGTATTCTTTGTGTGATCCGACCAGGCGCATTAACTCTGTTCGTTCGTTAGGCTTTCTGTCCTACGGAAAACGAGACGCCGAAAAATCCTTCCTTTTCCTCTTAGTTCCCGGTTCTCGGGTTTTTCTAGGAGATGATAGCAGCGGTTTTTTACAGATGTTCTTTGTCTGCTGCGTAATTAATGCCCGTAAAAGGGAAAACAAAAACTAGTCTCAGTTGGCAGTGCATCACAAACGGAAAGAATATTACATTTGGGGACGCTGGGCGGGTAATCGGCGCTGGGGTATTGCAAGCTTCTTTGGTTTGCCGATTTTAGTTCTTCACGGGGGCTCTCTCTTCATTGATGACGGTTGGGGAATTTGATTGACGGATTTTGGTGGTTTGCGGAAGATTTTGGTATCTTGCCGAGGAGTTGTGTGTGTGGGTTTCTGGGGGGATGAAACCACAAAAGAGTTGAAGATGAAGGGACTAACGGAAAGAAAAAAGACGGAAACCAGTGACCGGGACCCATCTAGAGTTGGCGTCAAAGCTTCGTGCTTGTCTGGTTTGCTGTGTCTTCTTGTCTTTTGTTTTTGTGTTCTTGTTCTTGATTCTCTGGCGTCTTGGTTTCTTCTGTTGGAAAATGGATTGGCCCCGTTGGATAGGGTGATCCTTGGTTATCCTCTCTCCAGAAATGGTTCGGGAGGATAACCCCTCATGTTTTTTGGGGATAAGTCAAAACCTGATTTCTTTTTTTTTTTTTTAATAACTATACATCGCTAACTTGCTTACAGAAAACAATACCGGTAACCTTTAAACATCCATCATGCATACTGCCCAAGCATCGCATTCATCATGGATTGCTAGCCATGAAGCGTACCTATACTCCAATCACCAAAGTTCCAAATCGCTGTTGGATCAAATATAATTCGTACCCTCAAGCCCCGCCGAATGCCATTCCATCTCAACTTTTCGGTGTACTCCCCAAGCTTTGTTGTGTTTTTAATTGGACGACGAAAAACAAAGTCAACATCAAAAATTTTGGGTAGTCCATCGATTTGAGTGTTCCCCTCATAAACCATATTCGCATTGTCCACATATCCCTTTATGTCCAACAAAGCTGAACATGCCCGATTCACTGTATTAGCCCCCTACCGTTCCCAGCAAGGAGAGAGAGAGAACAAGGGGCCAACCCGCACTCACCTTGTTGATCAGAATTGGCCGAGATATAAAATCTGATCGTCAAGCCGTGCTTGGGGCCCGTCTGTTGCTCATCACCAAACCAAAAATTCCACATCGTACAGAATAAACGAAGGCTGCGAACCGAACCGTAGCGAAATGAGTAATTTTGTTCCCTATTGATAGCACGTAGGCGCATCAAGTTGCCACGATTGACCCGGAACAAATCGAAGAGTTTTGATCTGCCGTTCTCGTCAATCGACGCTTCCTAATCAGTGACGATGTAACCCCCGGGTGAAGTCGGCGGCGCGGCGGCGATCCCGGTATACGGGTATGCGTCCGGGTGTTGATCCAAATGGGCAATACGGTTGATGTGGAAACTTTCTTAACTTTTTCTTCTTCTCTGCAGCAAATTCATCACCAATCAATCAATCACCAACCAATACATCGTCAATCAATTCATCATCAGTCAATCCATCATCAATCAATCCATCATCATTTCAGTCTCTGCAATTCATCATGTCTCTGCTGAAGGAGTGGTTGGAAATAATATTACCGTATCCCTGGCAACCGTCGGGGAGCGTTTATGCCGGTCCCGGATAGAGTAGGGAGAAGGCAGAAGATGCATGACGGACTTGATTTTCAAGGTCAAGCCGTAGGCTATACATGGTACTTGAAGGTTATTGTTTTTCTGTAAGCCAGTTAGCGATGTATACTTAGAAGAAAAAAAAACCAAGTTTGTTGTTATTACATTGAGGATGTCTTTTCCGTACAATGCGGTTCATGGCCTCCCACAATGTAGCCCAATCTTTTGCGCCCATTACCCTAAGCCGGTTGAAGACATGGGCTTTTTTAGTAAGTTATTTTATTTTTCAAAAACCTGTACAGGAGAAAGAAAAGCAATACAGCTTTTTGAATATAAAAAAGGAATGAATTATTTTAATCAAGTCATTCCATCTTTCAATAATCTCCATAAACAAGAAAACAACGGCTTTTCGAACATTTGAAAGGCATCAATTATTTCAAGCAAAGCCATCAATCATAGGTAGTGTAAATTGACGCTCTCCTTGTTTATTATCTTGACACAGAAAAAGACATTTTCTTGCCAATGACTGAGACAGCATAAGTATCGTTCTCCCCTTTTTTACTCTTGACAAACTCGATTGTTCCGCCAAAAAAAAAAAAAAAAAGGATGTTCTCACACACACACACACACACACACACATACACACATACACAGAGAGAGAGAGAGAGAGAGAGAGAGAGAGAGAGAGAGAGAGAGAGAAACACAAGGGTATCGCCAAAGTAAAGATCATGAATCAGAAAAGAACGTTTAACGAATCTTGAGAAGTGAGAATCATCACTCAACAGATATTGATCTTACTAATAAAATCATGGTCAGTCTCTATGGCAAACTAACTCTTCTTGCTTTCTCCCACACATAAACAATGCGTCATTTTCTGTTTTCTTGCAGGTGAACGTATTGAAAGTCATTGCTCTTCTTCCCTCCTCTTTGCCTTTATTCTTTGGTGGCTCTCATGATCGTTTTATGCATCCACAGAGCACCTGCCATCGTTTATACATATGTATATATATAACAATCTTTCTTCATCAGACAACATACAAAACAGACTTCGTATAATAAGTTTGATGTTGAGAAAAGGGGCGCAACAAAGAAACAAACATCAGGATGAACATCGTTAACCACCCCACGTTTTTTCTGCCCTCATAATAAACTTTAAAATCCTTCTTCTGAGCAAAAAAAAAAAAAAAAAAAAAAAAAAAATCCGTTTGGGGATGAGAAGGGATTTTATAAGGAAAGAATGAAGGGGCTGAAAGAAGCGGTCACTCAGATGACAATAGCTCCAAACCACATATCGCAAAACCCACACACTCTCGAGTCAATGCACCAGCAAGTTGAGCGCCTCTGAAGATGTATATTACAAGACGTATAAAGAATAGAGTCTTCCTGTGACTCCCGTGTTCCGATGCATATATTACAAAGAGCATAAAACCAAATAAACCCCCCCTTTTTTTCCACAAGTCGAAAGAGAAAAATAAAATATCCCCAGAAACGCTCTAGCTGTGCTCCCCCTCTTCATCATCATCGCACAATGGCGAGAATCACATTATCATTACCCACGTGACGTTGTTGTTTTCCTTCTTGTTGTACCTGTCGCGTCGCCCCATCGCAAAAATGACCTTTTCTCAACTTCTTTTTATCAACGACAGAAACATCCCTCTAATTGCCGCCGCCCCGTCGAAACTTTGCAGGAATATTCGACTCAATAATCCCCTGAGTCTTCATCTTTTCTAACCTCTCCTCCTCAGCCTCCATCTCTTCATGCTTTTTAAAATGTTCGATATCCTCCGGATGGGTGAGATCTTCCAGCTTGGTGTTCTCGTCGTGGTATTTCTCCCAGTGATGAATCTCGTACTCGTACTCATCATCCCCGTGATGTCCAGGACCTGTGCCCAAATCCGGCAGGGTCTTGCCGTCCACCTCGATGAATTTGACGAACTCATCTTTGCTGATGAGACCGTCGCCGTTTGCATCGATCAAGTCGAGGATTTGCTTGGCGAGTTTATCTTTTTGCTCGGCGGTGTAGTGCTTGTTTGACTCGTCCATTAGACCGTAGGTACGGAGGATCTCTTGGGCTTCCCAGTGGTTGTCGACGTCGTAGTCGTGGAGCGCAAAGAATGAGGCGGCGTCGAAACCAGACATGTGATGTTCCTCTGGAAAAAAGGGGGAGGGGAATGTCAGCGCCGAGAGTAAAGGAGATATGGATGGCGCATTAATTAATTACCAGCCATGTGTTTTGTCATCCAATTGGCATTTTGATCGACTATTGGTTTTTGAGAACCGCCGTTGCCGCCGCTGTGATCGCCGTGTGCGATAGCATAGCCTGCTATGCTGGAAAGAATAAATCCTGAAGAGAAGCGCATTGTGATTTTTGGTGGTGGTGGTTGTGGTGGTTGTTTTAATCGAGGTTGAAGTGTATTAGGTACTAGGTAATAGGAAAAAAAGGGACAAATAGACGATTGTTTCAATTGAAAGGGTGGCAATCGGCGCGCGTGGGTCGGGACTCGGTGAGACGAGACGGAGCTTTCTTCAGTTCGGACGATGTTCAAAAAAGTCCGGGATCGCCAAGACATGCACTGCTTGCAACGTGATTCTGGGGCCGCCCTTTTGACAAGCAGAAGTTGACAGGGGTGTGGTTAAACACCCGGAACTTCCTTCCCTCATCCGTTGTCTCGGGACCGAGATGGAACCATTTTGAGGAGGGGAAAAAGAAGATCGATCTTCTTTTGTCAAGATGGAGATTGCCGGGAAAAGCTTCTTTTGACTGGACAATTGAATTCCGAATCAATCACAGCGGGGCGCAAGAATTGAAATCTCGGATTGATCTTTTGCCTTTTCGACGTCAGCGCTTGTGATTTTTATTTCTCAACGCAAACCAATCAGAGACGATGAAGAATGAAGATGTTTGCGTCAAAGACCTTGTGGCAGAGAGAAAGTGATAAGCCACAAAATGCCAAAAAAGGACGCAAATCAATGATGAGTTGTCAAGCTGTCAACCACTACATCAAGGTTACATTGCCGCTTCCTTTTCCAAGGTTTTTTTTTTCTTCATTTCTTTCTTCAATATTCGTAGATAATTATTCTTTTTCCTCTTCTCAGACATAATGTTGGATTCTCTGGCACAAGACACAAAACACGGAATGCCCGAATACTACTCAAAACAAACACAAACCTCAACGCCACATCCCAACGTCCCACCAAGCGTCCGTTCCAACCATTAACCATGATTGTCCGGTTCATGCAGGAGAATTATTCCAGAAGAAAAACATTTCATTTATTTTTTCATCTCTCATCAGCCCCTGCGGCTCATTGAGCCGGCAACTTCCTTTTCTTTCTCAACAACAACCGGTGGCATTATTTGTGTGAATAATAGGCAGCCGCAAAAAAAGAGAAAACCGGACGGACATCTTTTCCAACCAAGCCCCAACGGCACAGCCCGGACGACATGACTCGGGGAGAAGAAGGTTCGGAATGATCATCATGGTCATATTCAGCCCTTTTCCCTTTTTCTTTCTCTCTCTCTCCTTTTACTCTCGTTCCCCCCATTTTTCCCTCTTGTCTTTTCACGGCTAAACACCAAGGCTACAGACATACATATGCATATCGGTTCCATTCCAGAACAAATCACCCGTTTCCTTTTTGGCAAAGAAACATACATGCAGCAACAAAAAAAATGCCAAAGCCAAAATGCGCCAAGGGATAAAAATTGGACGAAGAAGCAGTTTGCCTGTCGGTAGCCGGCTTACCTACATTCCATTCACTCCAACCAACCTCCCTCAACTCATCATCCCTCCCTCCTTTCCTCAAATCTCTGTCCTGCCCTCCACTAGTTCATGTCATATCGCCTGACTGGTCGTACAATTCTCACTCGGGATACACAGCAGCAAGCCACAACAGATCCCTCAGGAAGGGGTTTGGACCCTGGGGAAGTTTTTGATCGGTTTAGTTTCTTTATCTGGGATCTCCGAGCCGGAGATGGTTTGTCTTGCACAGGAGGGTTTTCCCCATAAGACTATCCCACTTCCCCCTTCAGCTTGCATGACATCAGAGGAGGACTCTCATGCTCTTCCCCCCGCCCTGAAATCCTCAAAGTTGGGGTCCTTTCCCGTCCTCTTCAGAGGACGACAAGCACATGCCCTTCCTCCCCCGTAGCCTGCCTTGTCCTTCATACAGACATGTATGCTGGATGATGTCTGTCGGTTCACATTCCCCAGTCACCACGAAAAGAGTGTCTCCTCACAACCGATCATGCCTTTTCACCTTCTCTTCCTTCTCTATACCTTGATATTCATAACCCAAACATGACACTTCCATCCCACTACCCCATGATCTCAATTCTCAGAGTTGCCTCATCTACCCATTTTTAATCATTGCTTTTACAACTCACCAGGAGTTGATTGAAGGTTGTCTTTTTTTGCTCAAATTTGGCGTCCAGGGCAGTTACACGCATACTCATGCATCCATCACAAACTCACACATCTCAACCACTACCACTTCCCAAGGAGTCGACAAAGCACAGCGCCATTCTCCCACGTCAATCACTCGCAACAATTTGGCCAAATTCACTCATCCATCACTACTTTTACGAGCAAAACGTACCCTGGCACAGCGCATGCACTCAAGCACATCACAAAACCATCACATATAAACCGAATGACGACCTCATGTATGCCACTTCAAAGAGCACACAAAACCCCAGTCATCACAGCTCATCAAGCACGACACGACAAACGCACATTATATGAAGGAACGACAGTTCCATAAGTCAATTCATCTATCCTACTTCAACAAGCCCCACACAAAGCATCAGACTTCACTCTAGCACAAGAGACACCATCATGAAAACGAACGACTACATTTCCATTTCATATACTACTACTAAGACCTAAAAACTCATAACGATAGGTTAAGGTAGGTAGGTATGTAGGTGAGAACAAAAGAAAAGAAAGCAAACGCAAAAAAACTAAAAGTACAGGAAAGAAGAAAAAAAGCTCACTCTCTCGAACATCCAACCGCTTATCACTCAATTTCCCTTCGACCACTGAACCTTTCCACCCGATTCACTCAAATCCATCATAATAATCTTACACACTTTCATCCCATCCATCCATAATACCAAGGTACGTCCAACACACCTTTTTTTTTGAAACTTTCACCACCAACCAACCCATTCCCAAGCATATATGCTTCCAAAATCCCTAATCCAATTCCAACCAAAACACACATTACCCAAGAAAATCCCTTGTTGCCTTGTCCACTTCAAATCCTCCATTAAAAAAATATCCAAAAGAAAAGAAAAACACTAACTATCAGAAATAGAAAGAAAAAGGCAGCCATAACGAGACTTTCATATCTTCGTTTGTTCATTGACATGCAACCAACCGAGCGCGACGAAAAAAAAACTTTTGTGTCGACAAGGAAAAGAACCAAATAATAAAAATTTGGTGCGTTTTTTGTTTATTTTTTCTTCTTGAGCGTGTGCTTTTTGTGTACTTTGCGTGCTGTTGTGTTGTTGCTGTGTTATATATAATATATCCGGCCGTTACAAACGTTTCGTATGCGTTGATGTTGACATGCAGGAAGCCAAAAAAAAAAAAAAAAAAAAAAAAAAAACCCAACGACGACGACAAAGACACCAAACTAGAGAATGATAAAAAAAAAAAAAAAAAAGAACGCACACGAAAAAAGACAACGACATTGATTGATGTTGATGATGATGTTGATACAACAGTATCCTTCCCTACTCTTGAAAGTGGTTGGATCTGAAAAAAAAAAAAAAAGAAAAAAAGAAAAAAAAAGAGGATATGAATAAAAGAAAGAAGAGAAAAGGGGGTATTGATGATGATGAATATCCTTCCAACCAAAAAAAAAAAAAAAAATTGGCACAAAAAAAGGGGGGCACAAAAACCAAAACCAGAAAAGGAGGACCCAAAACCCAAAAAAAAACCATCCCCAACCAAATATCCCTAAAAAAAATACACATCATCATCGACAACAAAGGACGACGACAAAGAAAAATTATTAACTTTTTTTCTCCTCCACTCACATACTCTCAATCCTAGCACTGGGCATCTGCAACCCAGTAGCATCCTCAAACTCCAACTTTGGTCCTCCCCAAGGATCATACGCCGTCGGAGCGCCATAAGCACCAGTAGGGATTTGACCGATAGTAGTCACCTCAACAGGTGGCTGATAAGTCACCTCGCTGTACCACTGCGGCTCGCTTCCACTCTGCTGCTGATGATCTTGCTGTCCATACCCTTGGCCGGCGGCGTTAACCGGTTGCGGCGGCGGGGGAAACCCAACTACCTGTCCTTGCTCAACGACTGGGCTGGCGGCGTGGGCATGCAAGGCATAGGTTGCGGCTTGAGCCGGTGGGGCGTGAGTGTAGAAGCCATCCTGAGTTGATGGACTCCTCCCCGCCGAGCCGGCAGAAAAGGAACTTGGGCTGGACTGGAGCGAAGTTGCGAGACCTGGGGCGTTGGGATAGGTAGGGATCTCCAAGGGCAAGCGCTCTACGCCTTGCCTTGGGATCTGCTGATACTGGTGGTGGGCGGCGTGAACGTGGGGATGAGGGTTGGTGTTCATGGTCGCTACGCCCGGGTTGTTTTGATCAGCAACAAAGTAGCTGTGGTGTGGGAGGCTTGCGGTCCTCTGGAGCATGGGAAGACTGTGGGGATGAGGTTGTTGCTGCTCGTGAGGATGGTGAGGGGGAGGAGCTTGAAGAGGGCCGTGGTACTCTGCTGCTCCGCCAGACGACAAGCTGTGTCTGTGCTGGTTGTTGTACTGTTGCTGCAAGTTGTAGCCGGGGTTCATGTGCTGACCAAAGTCGGCAAAGGAAGCGGCACGCTGGAGGTGGTGACTGTGGTGACCCATCAAGGGTACATGGTGCTGAGGCCAAGGCATGGCCGAGTGGCTCTTGGGTGTTGAAGGTGAATCCTCGCTGCCGGTGTCGGACATGGAGTCGTCGAGCTCTGATGAGTGAATCCCCCTCTGGTGAGACCGTCTCTGGTGTTTTACCATTGTTGTCTTTCTGCAGAAGCTGCTGGGCTGGTTAGTGCCATCCTGTTTGCAGAAGCCAGAGTCTAGTTCGCTTACCTCTTCAAGCACCCATCATGAGCGCATTTATATGGGCGTTTGCCAGTGTGGATGCGTCGATGCCTGGCAAGCGAAGAAGACTAGAGGTTGCTGAAGTCAGTACACATTGTCTCCTTGGACACAGATCACAACAACATACATCTGAGAACCGCTTGCCACAGTTGTGATGTTGACATTGATGCGGCTTCTCTCCGGTGTGTGTTCGGATATGGACAGTCAAAGCACTCCTCTGAATGAAGCTCTTCCCGCATCCCTGCTGGGTGCACTGATACGGTCGTTCGTTGGTGTGTATCCGGTAATGTCTTTGCAAGTCAGACTTGCGGTTGAAACTCTATATCATTGCCACACGCAACATTGGTCAGCCATTTCTCCTTTTTTCACCAAGAACAAAAGTTACACACCTTACCGCACCCATCCCAATCGCATTGGAAGGGGCGGGTTGTTGGTTCATTATCAACAAGCTCCATGAGTTCCATTCTCTTCCTGCTGGGGATCCTTTCTATTCTTCCTTTCTTTTTTGGCGGAGGGGACCTGGGCGCGCTCTCGGTCGTGCACGTTCTCTTACTTATAGGAGCAGTCCTGTGTTTCGCCTCCTCAGGTTGTGGTGGTGTGGGGTTAAAGCTTGTTGCTGATCAGGGAGACCCAGTCGAGAGAGTATAAGTGTGGCGATTAATGGGTGTTCGGGCCCCGGAAAGATTAGGTGTATAAGTGGTAAGTGTTGTGTGATGGTTCGATCAGGTACCCTGGTTCGGCAAAGGTGCCCGAGCGTGATCTCCTCCTTCTCAATGCAAAAACAGGCCTTTTTAAATTATGCAGATTTGATTTATGAACGAATGAAGTTGCTGCCGATTTTCTGAGGGTGATTGGGATGATGGACGGATAAGGACAGGCGGGCGTGGCGTCCAGCGCAGTGGTCAGTTGCTGCTTCAGGCCGAAGGGAGGAACGGGACAAGGGAGGGAGAGTAAAGGGTGGGTGAGTGAGAGTGAGCCGAGCTGAAGAAGTGAGAGAAAGTAGTTGGTTGCTGAAGGGGTGTTATCAAGTGGTGATGGGCGCCTCCGACAACGATGAGATATTATGAAGGTTCTTGGGTAACCTGTCAGCAACCGGCAACCAAAAGGCTAAAACGATGAGATGAAATAATAAAACAACAACACAACAACGGTCTCTTGGTCACGCAGCCAACATTAACCACAAACGTGACGAGACAGCTGCCGGTACAAGTTAAGATGACTGACGGTCGAAGCCAAAAATACACGACGACATCGAACGGGGTGATGAAGGAGAGGGAGGCTGGGTCTTATGAAGGTTTAGGTGGATTCACTTGAGCAGCAGCACTAGCATCGCAGGCGGCGTGAAGCGAAAGAGAAAGCTTGGTGCACGGAGCACTTGCACTAAGAATTCTCCGCTCCACGTTGTGGTGAAATGAACAAGAGAAGTAAGAAAAAAAAAAGAATGGGCCAGACGGGAAGCCTGGCGCTGATAGGCCGGGGTATGGGGGGCGTGTGCAGCTGGGGGTAGGGGAGGGGTGTAGGGGTGTAGGGGCGTGTGTGTGTCTGGACGTTGAGAGGAACGAGTCTAGACGAAAAGGAAAAGATGGAGAAAAAAATGACGGATGTGAACTAAACTAGGAAAAGAAAAAAAAGGTATCTTCGTACCTTGGCTTTGCCTTTTGGGGCCCTATTTCACGCTTTGCTGAAGTTGGCTTTAGGGTGCTGGGCAATGGAACCGGTGCGAGTAAGGACGGGGACGCTAGCTCGGCAGGTTTGACCGTTCACTTTTTTTTTCTCAGTCGTTTCGAGAGTCCAAGTGTCGAGGACCGGCGTGTGTTAGGTTTTTCGAAACTGGGGTGGGTGTGGCAGGAGAAGCTGGTACTCTGCAGATCGTTGAAGCAAGCGTGCGTAAGGGAGAACGGATGTGTGCTGTGCCTGGATGCAGGTTCGTTGCAGGCGCAGATTCTTGTCACTTTACCTAACAGGTAGGTAATGTGTGGCCGACTGCCGAAAGGGACTGTACACTGCAACAAATGTAAACCAGGGGTTGGTGACAGGCCGTTTTTTTTTTGTCTTGTCTTGTCTTGTCTTCTTGTCCGTGTTGATATCTTTCGTTTCTCTCCTTTTTTCTTCTTCTGGGATTTGGGCCGACGGATAAGATCTGAACCTGGTTTGTCTAGAGCTAAAAAGTACTCCGGACTCTCCACACAAGCGTATTTCTTTTCTCTTGGAATGAATCAAGAAACAAAAAGAAAGAGGGAAGATGTTGGGTTATAAGGTTGGGAACAACACAACGGTCGCCCTGGTTGTCGGAACCGGGCCTGTTGTTGCCAAAAGAAGCAATGAAAATGTTGGCGTCTGTCGTTTCTTTTGCGGCTGCTTTAAGCTCCGAGACTGACCGAGACAACGGGAGCAAGCGGATCAGCCCTGTGTGTCTTGATTTGCTGGGTAGGGATGACGGATAATGACCACAGTGTGGTTATTGTTGACCTGTTGACTCTCTCTCCTGTTGTCAACAAACACCAAGGTTCAAGGATACTTGATAGCGTTGGTTGGGTCTCTCTCTCTCTCTCTCTTTTGATGGGGAAAGGGGTGGGTTCCTCGTGGCTTATGTATACCCACAAAGGAAAGGTGAAAGGTGGTGGGCAGACGAAATTGGAGCTAAACGAAGATGTTGCCGATTATCGTCGATACATGGATGTGAACCCTGTGGCGCTGATGAGGCTATATAATAATCGGGGTTGTTATACTTCTGGGATTGTTCCTCTCCTCTCCTCACACTCGGCCAGCCGTCCGGGAGGGTCGTGATCAAAGTTGAAAGGTGATGGCGATTTTGTGAAAGGACGGGACGGCACAAAATTTGTCTGTCTACTTTCGTACTGTCCGAGTTGGTGCTGCTTCCTGCTGCTCCTAATGCTGCAAGCAAGATGTAGCCCCAGGAACGGCAGCACTGTAACCTTGTTGAGGTAGGGTACCCTCTCCCTTGACTGGTCTACGGTAGTAGCGGGAGGATGGGGTACATCTGGACCTGGTGGAGTAAATGCCCGAGCACACTCGCTGGTTGCTTTTTTTCTTCTTTTGCCTGCCAGCCAGCTGTACTCTTCCTGACTGCTTCCCCAAGTTACAGGAGATTGGTAAGGGAAAAGGGAAAAGACAAGAACAGGGTGTCAAGGGTGTTCCCGACGATCTTCCCCAGTCCCGATAGAGTCCAGACAGAGTGAGCGAGTGTAGTTGGTAGTCCGCCGCGCGGCCGTTGCTGCACTCCGTGATGAAAAGGAAGTCGATCGCAGAGGACGTTGCGTCTGTGTCAACGGCAGAAAAGCAACGACAGACACAAGAGACAGGACGGCTGATGCAGGAGCCCCACGATAATTACAATATCCAACCTGCAATATCGTCCGGGCGCGAGGGTCCAGTTCGCAAGTCAGGTGTTCCGGAGCGGGAACGGGAGACTTGTAGATGAACGATGAGTGCCGAGAACGTTCCGAGAGGCGTCAGTAGATAAGTGTAGGAAGGAAACAAGTTTCTCAAGAAAGAGGGGGTCCCCGTTGTTGACGACGACCGTAGCATTGATGATATAAAGGAATCCTGACGGGCAGCAGTAGTAGTAGTAGCAGCAGCAGCAGCAGCAGCAGCAGGCGGGGTAGAGTATCTACTATCTGTGTTTGCACATGTCGCCTATTCTGACATATGCCACGGGTAGGTATAATATTGATACATAAATTTTCTTGGGAAAAAACGGGCAAAAAATTAATAAAAAAAAAAGAAAAATGAATGGGGCAGAAGCGGATCGGATATGATCTATCAACTACCTTCCCGTCAGTGTGCCGTCCGTGTTTCTGTTCGCTCTTCTTCCCTTTTCTGCCATCTGCCAGTCTTGCTTTCTGGTTCTCAGTTTGTCGTTGGGGATTTTCGAAAAAGTGACGGAACCCCGGCAGCGGCAGGGAGATTGGAAAGAGCGAGAGAGAGCATCTCAGGCTCCATGCCATTGTCCCATCGTGGGTGTATACCCCTGGCTGGACGCAGCAAGCAGTTCCTTCCTGTCCTTTTCCTTCCCCCTGCTTTCCAGGTTGCTTTTGGAATTTGGGGTTGCTTTCTTCTTTCCAAACTATCCTCAAAGTGGTAATAGACTGGGGTACGGATAATAAAATAGGGGAAAAAGAAGAAAGAAATTGCCTGGTGATTGGCGGGCCCTGCAGGAAGCTTGCAGCAGGGCTTGTTTTCGAGATAAAAAAAATATCAAGACGACAAACACACACCTCGCTTGCTAGCACTTACCATTATTAGCGTCATGTGTTGCCCTAGATCATGTCGTCGGCGCGGAGTACCTGTCCATCAAGTTGCATCGCATCGCGGGGCATATTTCCGACCACGAAGGGAACGATGACATTGAGATTCAAGGTTGTTGACAATGAACAATAACCAGTGTGGGGCCACAAGGGAGAGAAAAGGAACGGGATCATGGGACTGGCCCTGTTACCTTCCAAACTGGAATTCCGAGTTCCGACCGGCACCTCAACTCTCAGCGGCAGGGAAGCTGCTATCAACTCCAATTTGGTGAATTGCCTGAGGCCACACACGGCTCACCCTCCGCAACCATTTGTGCAATTGGCAAAAGGAGCGTCGCTCCCTTCGACCCCATTCGCTGCAGGGCAAGCCGCACGGACATTATGGCACTTGCTTTTTTGTTTTTTTCTTGCAGGGCCCCACACAACCGACTCCCGTCCACCAAGGTAAGTACCTCGATTCGTACCTACCAGGAAGCTTAAAAGTCTCTGCGAGGATGTGGGTACCCCTGTGTTGCCGCTGAAATAACCTGGAAAAGCTACCTTGTCGGTACCTTACCGGCTTCGATAGGAACCTCACCGGTGCTCGGAAGCCCAGACTAGGGATCGCATCGGTACCCGCAAGCTTTTGGGAGAGGAGAGAGAGAGATGGAAGCGAGGTGTGAGCCAGAGCTTGCCCCTTGTCGACAGTCTCCTCTTGCCAAGAAATACAAAGGAAAAAGAGAGAGAGACCGGAAAGTGTTTGTGAGACGAGAAAAAAAGGTGCAGAAAAAGAAAAAAGAGAGAGAGAAAAACATGATAGCCCGTTTGCAAAAATTTGCAAAAATTGCTTTTGGTGCAGTTGGGATATTTTTAAACAATGGGTGAAAAAAAGAATCTTCCTGGTTGGTCTCAGGAGATCCTGTTACACCAGCCTCCCCCTTTGGGTAGAGTGAGATGTGAGAAGTCAAAAAATCTCACCCACAGCGCGGCTTGTTAGCGTCATACACTCACTGTACGAAAGGTCCCTAACAATGCAGTCGCAAATCTTGTGAGAGCGAGAAAAAAAAGAAAAAAGTAAGGGGATCTACCGCCCTAGAATACGACGTCAAAAATAACGGGAGAGCAACAACATCATCTCACCTGCAGCAGTGGTCGACCTCATCTCTTCTGGCCATCCTCCTAGAGGCAAGGGGTTGTGATGGCGCAACAAGATCGTGACTGATCAACCCCCTGGCCTGCAGCAAGCAACAAGCAACAACAAGAGAGAAAAAATCTGCTCGTTTCTTTTTCTCATCTCTCTCTATCCGTTCAGTGTTGTCACAGACCCCTGTCGATTAGATGTGTAGTTCGGATCTTGGCCTGGACTTCTATGATACCGTACCCAAGGGAGGTTGATGTGATGGGCGATGATGACCGACACACCGACAGGTAGTGAAAAAAAAACGTCCATCCGCAGTTTGAAATGTCCGTGATTTCTGCCTCGTCTAGTATCTTCCAATCATAACGAGAGGTTGGGTATGTATTTTCCGTTTGTGTTGCTGCGAGAAATAGAGATCAACGTCCAGCTGTACGTTCATGTATGCATGTCTCGATCGTTTGCTGTGGTGCCTTGCCACTAATGCAAGAGCCGCCAACGTCTCACCACTCAGGACAAAAGTGACGCGCTTCAGAGCCCAGAGCCCTAAGAGGAGAGATGACAGCGCGGCATCGGACAAGTCGGTGAGAGAAGCTCTCTTTTCTTTTCCCACCAACAAGCCACTTCACAGCACCGGAACTTCTGACTTGCTTCTCCGAGAACAAGCCTCTCCGCCTCTCACCTTGGCTCACCTGGTTACACCCTGTCCCAGGCCCTGGTGGTGGTGCGTCATTCCGATGTTTGGGTTATTATGATATGACCTCAGACGCTCATGCGACCTGTAAATCACAATAGTACCAACAATTGCTCCTCTCCCGTATTTTGCAAATCTTGGGGACATCATCCAACGGGCTAGCCAGCTACCGTGAAATCGAAGAGTGACCGATCAACAAAAAGAAGAAATACCAGATAAAAAACAAAAATCCAGCCCGGCCTGCCACCACCTTAATCCCCGGCCGTCCAATAACTGGAAAGATATATGGTCTTGGCCCGTTTTTTTTCTTTCTTTTCCCTTTCCTTTTCCCTTTTCCGCTTATATCCCGTGTCTCGAATCGAATTCTCATCCCGGGGCTAAAACAACTTTTTTTGCAGTGGGTTGTTTATCTCCCAATTTTTTGGAAGGCATGAAAAAAGGGGTGGATATTAGCCTCGGATATTGTCCATCAACGTGATTTGTTTCACCGATATCAGCCATCAAGACTTTTCCACTTGGGGCGGCATCAGGGAAATGTTGAGGTGTGTACCAGGTCAAGCGGTGAGGTTCCAAGAAAGAAAAAAACCGTTGTTATTCCGCACTCGTCGTAGTGCCAAATGCATCGAGATGGTCGTCGAAATGGGTTGCACCAAACCCCACACCTTGCCCGTCGCCCTATAATGATCCGTAATCCATTTGCATTGGCGAAAGAGCATTTGAAATGCAGCTGGGCGGCGTGACCAAGACGGGGTCTGCCGGCCCTGTCTGTCTTCTTTTGGCCCTCGACGAGGCGAGGTCAGACTATTGATAGGTTTTGATTTAGTGTACCAAGAATTCATCTTGTCGGTGCTCCTTCACAAAACCCTAGAAGCGGGCCAAACACATCTTGCATGACCATATCATATTTCATGTCTGTATAAAACGCATTGTGTGAATTATCCAGACTCTAACCATGGCTCGCAATGGTGACTGCGAAAGGCATCTAGGTATTCGCATTTGTGTGTGTGTGTTTTCCAACCCGAGCTTGCTTGCAAGGACACCCCTGACATCTTGTTGTACCAAGGCTTCCCGAGAATCCCAAGGCCCCAACTGGACAATGTTTTGCAGAATGATTTCTTTAGCTTCAGGGGCATTGCGATGAGAATACATGTACTTTATAGTTAACCTGGACGATCCGCTCCCCAGAAAAGGCTACCAAGTGCATCGATCTCAAGGTCGTGATCTGGTTTGGTCTGTTCACCAGTGACCTTTCGACAAGGATTCCCCAGATTCTTGCCCGTATAATGGTAAGGAAGGCGGCAGGTCTCCTCAGATATACCGACACGGCGGTTTAATGCTGATCTGCTATAGATCCTTTTTTGAGAGAAAAAGATGCCGTCGTTGCTCTCCGGCGGGGCGCCGTTGGGTATGCCTTACATTTGAGACCCGTGAAGTGGCCTTCCCGTGTTTTTATCAAAGATGATTTGACAGACATGATGTGTGTTACCGCTACCAAAGACCCAAGACAGACGGTTCTCCGTATTGTAACTTTAGGCTCATGGGCTCTTGCAGGTGGAAATGTTTGGTAGGTTTGCGGGGAAACGCAACGACGGGTGGCTCAAAGAGGAAGAGGAGAACCGTGAGATGGAACATGTAGACGTCCCGTGTTGCACCGGTATCGAAGACCGGAAGGAGTAGACACGGGACGCCGTGCGGTTACCGCCGGACAGCAGCAGAACTGGCCTTCTTCTGCTGTTGGCCGTTCCCCCGAGGCAGTCGGAGGAGGAGGATCAAGACGAGGGATCCTTGAACAGGCCGTTGTGACATTGTGATGGAAAAAAGGAAATCCGAATACGTAGAAATTGAAGTTTATGGCGAAGGGAGGCGCCACATGATGATGCTTGGGCGGCAGGAAATGAGAGAAAACGGACAATTAATGCCAAGATGAACATTGGAAAGCCATCAAGTTGCGGAGAGAAAGAGGAGATGTGGTGTGGCAACCATTCTCTATTCATGCAATGAATGCAATTGAATGCACACACGGCTCATAGCGTAGTGTGTGACCAGGCCGTCGAATCCGCCTTTCACCGCACAAAAAAAAAAAAAAAACCTCACCGCTATGTGATGTTGGGGAGCATTCGCAAAATCTTTGTGGCCTCGCTAAAGTGAAAATTCTGTGTGATGGCGATGGTGATGATGCAGGATGGGTCAAGGTTGGTTGTTGAACCAATGTCCTGTTTGTGGGTTGGGTGATTAGTCGCGGCAAAAAGATGCGGCTCGCGGCGCTTGTCTTGCTTTCTTTTCTTTTTTTTGCCTGTCTTCTTTTTTAGCCCAAGACAGGCTTCAACTGCCGTCCACGGGTCTCCGAAAACCAGCACAGATTTGCTCGATCAAACCTGGAAGGGACGGGTCAAACTTTGAATGGGATCTGTGTTTCTGGCAAAGAGGAAAGAAAAATCCCTGGCCATTCCCGTCTGTGCGTCGAAACTTTTGGTGTATTGATTCCATCGCTGATTGGTCTCCCCACAAAACCCCCCGCATCAAAGTGACCCCACATGATGAACGATGGTGGGGTGACAGGGATTTTGGATGGTGGGGAAGCTTGAGCTTGATGAACCAGCAAGGATGTCTTGCCTTATGAATGCTTATGCGAGAGGAAAGGAAGATTTGAATTTTAATTCTTGGATATCATTGCAAAGGTAACGACGGCAGCACGATGAGTTGGCAACACGGTTGGAAAGTATCTGAGAGTGCATGTGTGGGAGGTCAAGTGGTCAATTTGAAATGCAGGGGTGTCTGAAAAAGTCAATCAAAGGGAAAGTTGACTACTGAATTGGGAAATAGAGGGGTGCTACTTTTGGTTCTCAGGACCTTTTTTGGAGCTTTCAAAGTGTATGACGGGTAGCACAACTTTTGCTTTGCAGGTGCAGGTGCATGTCGACATTGACGGGACCGAAGGCGGGGTACGTCTGCAGTCTGCAGTCTGCAGTCTGCCAATAACTTATACACTTCATCATCTCAAGGGGCTGGAAGAAGGGGTCTCCGATGCACTGCTCGGTCCTCCATGGGGAATTCGAAGCAACATTGTTCACCAATCGGGAGATGGTGGCTGCACAAAACGTGGGAATTCGATGGGCTCCTGTATCATCAAAAAGACGGAATTCCCGTTCCCCGCAAACTGCAAACATGGGAAGTTGAAGTTATACAACTGAAAGACGGGAAGGGTCCTGAAAAGGCCCGTGCAGTGTGTGTGTGTGAGTGCCAGTGTCCATCAATACCGAATTAATTTGGCAGGTCACTTCACTCCACACCCACCATTCCATGTCAGAAATTCATCGTCTGATTGCAACGTTAGCGGCGAACCCTCTGCAACAAGAGTTTGGTCCTCGACTTGACATTTTTTAAAAATATCAACTTACTTGCTACACTAGAGATGCCGGCCACCAACTTGCTATCGATGTGCTCAGCACACAAGCATTGCATCTGCGGATGTTCTTCGGAGGTTTCTGCATGCAGATATCGTCAGAGCTAGGAAATCAATCAATCAGTCAATCCTTCACACCACCTTCTGAGGACTAGTGGCGGGGAGCATGACATCGCGCCGGCCACTCTGGTGCAAGCGATGACGGGACGAGAGCAAGATCTGGTAGCAATCTTGAGGCATCATCACGACTCTTGAAAAGGTAGCTGTGGCTTCGTATTCAAGACATCTTGACGACGATCCATGCAGGGATAAAACGTGGCCACACGTGGGGGAAAAAGAGTCTATTGCATCACTTGATCTGAAACGGCGCCGAAACAGAAACACATTTCTTTTCGCACTTTTGCATTTGGATTGTCCGAGCGTTCGTCTCTCCCCAATTGGACATTACATCAATCCGAACTCGGAGTCCTTCGCCCTCATGATCACCACCTTCGAAACACACACACACACACACTGATATTTCCACAAAAGTAGTTGAATTGGTTCGTGTGGTTGTTCTGCAGGTGATGATGGTTCTGGGCTCTGACACATTGGTAATGCACAGACCAGGTGTTCGCAGCAGCTCTGCAGAGTCTGCACAGTCGACAGATACAGATACAGATACAGATTATTTACGATTAGTCGAATGTTTCAACATTGCCCCTGTCAATATCCTGCCGCTCGTATACGCGATCACCAACCGATCAGTCATCACCATCCCCTTATCACATCACGACCAACCCGCATTTGATCCGTTTCGGAGGGCTGTTGGGTTCAGATAGAGATTCTGGACAATTGCGGCAACTGTGCGACGCCGAGATGATTTCCTTTACCGGCCCGGTCGAGGATCGACATCCGACCAGGTTCACCCCGGTCTTACTCCGTGCTCCTCAGCTGTCGGCAATCTTTCCAGTCTGGCACAGCCATCGACAGTGATGTGGCACAGCAAGTTCCCATACAGAACGTACCTGCGTTGAATGCCCCCCGTGACTGGGAAGCACTGCAAGAACAGCCCCGAACCGGATATTTCAAAAAGTCAAGTCTCACATGTTGTGTGGGTCTTGATGGGATTGATGTAACCCCAACTTTACAACAACCCCTCTTCCCATGTGGGGGTCACTTTCAACACTTTTCTCTTCAACAAAGCAGCAGCAAGACGTGAAAGATGCTTCCACTTTGGGCTCAAAAGGAAGCGTATATTTTCCAGGTTCTTGACCGCCTCAACTTCCGGTCCCGAAAATGCAATTCATAACGATAACATCCAAGCCGAAGACGCCGAAGAGGCACAGAAATCAGTCGATATTGAAATCCACCATGCAGCTTCCCTCCTCCATGCATCCCTTTTGAGAAGGAGTATGGGATACTCCCAGGCGAGCCTGATCGGGACCATTGCGCACAGACAAACGATTACGATCTTGGCAATCACTTTCCCCTTCCCCTCTCCATTTTTCACACGGAGCAAAACACGTCCCGACAATCACAACTACCGGGGGATCGACTCTCAATGCCATTATCTCGTATCAACAAGGGGAGAAGCAAAGGGCAAAATGTTATCACTCTGGTGTTCACCCGCCGCAACCGGGCTTCCGGGAGAGGAGCCGATTCTTAGTTTCCCATCCTCATGGACCCACACACACTCAATATTTGTACAATACACTACATGTACTACAGTACATGACGAATCACAATATGGCGGTCAGCATCTGGGGGAATATCAAACCAGGAAAGGACAAAGACAGACCAGACCAGGCCCAGAAAGGTGTCTGCAACGGCCGGGGAATAAAACGCGCCATCTCCAACCAACCAGGAAACAGAGCAAGTTCCTGTTCTGGACTCACCCCTACACTACAACCGATCGAAGAATAGCGCAAAGCGCAGCTGGCTACCTCGATAGCCGTGTGTTGCAGGAAGATTGGGTGCAAGTGCAACTTCCCCTGCAGGAGTTCGTCGTGATGAACAGATTAGACGACTTTGTCCTGAGATTTTGTCGAAGCGCACCTGCCGGCCGACACACTCGGGAACAAAAGATATCTTTTCTTCCTTTTCAGGTCGCACCCCAGGTTCTGCAAGTCTCTGATGGTCAGGTCTGACCACATCATCCCGACGATGGCGAACAATGGCGAATCCGGAATCGGGTGGTCTTTGCAGTGTCACACCTCTTTGAGACAGTTTGCCTCCTCGGGTTCTCGATATTCTAGTGAATGCCGAGCACTGAATATCGAGTGATTCACGGCTCTATGCGTTTCTTCGGCGCCACTCAGTCAGGAAGTGCCGATTAGTGGTTGATGGATATCCGATGGAGTCGACCACCGCACTCCCTGCGTCGGGGAACTTCCAAGATGAGGTCATCTTGAGCCAAAAATGCTGAAATTCGAGAGATATCGAGGGCAGTATTCCCATGTCATCGTTGGCAAGATGCAGCTGCCCGAATACACAAAGGCTGCTTGCATGACGTCCGCCATGAATACTGCGTTCGCCGTCACTTTATGAGCTCTCTTCTTCCCTTAGCTTCATGTTGTGCAACGCAATGAATACCAATACGGGATACTGAACCTTGTTTTTTTTTCCTCCAGCAATTCCCTGGCTGTCTTGCAAGCTGAGAAAGAGTCTTCAGGGGCAGGCCACATATCGGCTTCCGAAATGACGCTCGACGCCGCGTGTTGAACTGAACCCGACAACACGGGAACTGGGAAGCTTGTGTCGGGTACCTGCTTACGGCACTGCGCGTTCAGACTACACTAGTGTATACACTTTGGAGGGCATCACGGGCGTAAAGGGGTGGAGAATGGCAGGGCCTGAAGATTCAGCTTTGAGGTCATCTCGGACGCTGGTTCTTGCCACTTGGTGAGCATGAAGATTAGTCACAGATATCTCTCGCTAAAGGGACTAACTGGCTCAACTGACTGACATTAAGGCTCCCGCTGACGGGAGGAGATGAGTTTTGCTCATGGATCCACTCCCGTAATGCAGAAGAAGCAGAGCTGAAAGGGATGTGGATATGAACAGGACTCCAGCAACTATTGTCATCAGACCGCAGATCGGCATCGGTACTTTGTCGAATTAACGAACTTTTTCAAATGCCGGGATTCCCCAGAATCATGGCACAGACAACCGCCCATCAGTTGCGGCCGGTCTTCTAGGTAACTCCACGACGTCTTTGTTGGGTTCTGAACCTTGACGGCTCATCCTCATGGCGTCGTGAATCACTTTGCTCACCGCTCCCGTGGGGCTTTAATGAGGGCGAACAAGGATAAGCATCGCTTGTGAGGACTATCGCACGTGGCCGATTCTTGGAAGATACGCCAACTGCTCCCGAGAGACGAGAAACGTCGGCGTCGTCGGTGTTGTTCACTGCCGACCATTTTGACCAAATCTTGAAACCGTTCTTCTTCCTATTTGGGACATGACGGTTTAAGCGACCTGAGACATGCATGTTTAGCTAAATCCAGATTCATTTCTTTCTCTCACGACATCAGGCCACCGGTGACATAGTGGCTTTCCCACCCCCTCCTTCAAAGCAAGCCAGTGAGAGGGGTATGTATCAGCAATAAGAGCAAAACGGCAACAAGCCCGTCCGTCACAGTCACGATACGTACATATGTGGTTACTCTTCTGCCATTTGTTAGGCCAACCATCCCCGCATGGATCTGCACGTGGTCCGGATGACATCCGGCGCCAGAACATAATTCGGAGTTGGCCCCTTTTTCTGTCTAGCGGCCAGGCCGAAGAATATTCGATGACATAAACGGCCACCAAGCACAACCGGACACAACTTTAGGCACGCCATTAATAAGGCTTCCAGAACAGCAACGAACAACAAGACTCGATATGGCAACCAGCGCGTCTTGATGGCTTCGCTTCCTGGAGACACTGTATAAGATGCATGGATCTTGCTTGTTATGGCTTGCTTTTCCTTTCCGGGCCGGCCCTTGCTACCTCGCTACGAGATGTTGCCTTGCAGCCTTGTGAGCAGTCAGCTTCAATGGAGGCATAAGATTGAGAGAGCTTTGAGCGTTCCTGCTTGAAAAGCACCTCGATACCGTCGGTCTTGGAGAGAGGCAAGAGGGGGTTGGAGAAGACAAGGACGAGGATACCTACCATGCTTTGAACATAAATGCTTGGCATATCTGACTTGACAGCGCCGAGAAAATAGCGCGTCGGGTTGTGCCTGGGGCTTCCTGGTTTACAGAGTCGCACCACTGAGCCCTAGGCTAAAAACAGGGGGGGCATGTCATTGGCTGTGTTCATGGGTGCCTAACACCGTGTGTGGACCAGAAAGGTGTGTGGTTATCCCCGATCCATGTTGGAAATCGACAAACCCCACTTCTGCTTGAAGATGAGGAGTCTTTGTTGAACGATATACGGAGCAGAGGGAGAGTTATGAGAGAGAAAGGACTGTGAAGGGGAGCAAGCAAAACCCGAACCCACCGCCGAAATGAACCCGGAGCCGGTTCGGAAGCTTCCTAAAAATCGGCCAAAACCGATCCGGATTCCGATAAATTCTCCTTTGGCCTTTTGTTACTTGGTTACTTGAGTGGGTTTTTCGGACTCGCCAAAAGAAAGTTTGGGGGGTTTTTTTTTTCGATCGAAATATGGATATGCACGATATGATGTGATGCGATCCCAGATCTTGATGGAGACAACACGTGGTGGAACAACTGACAGGTCAAAAAAAAGAAAGCAACAAGAAAAAGAAACGAGGATCCAAGCGTTTGAGATAGAGAGCTTGCAGATTGTAGCAGAAACGCACTGACTTGGGATGACTTTGAAACCCCTCTTCCTCTTGAACGATGGTACTCAAGACACGGGAAGAAGAGGGGCAGAGGAGGGGGGTGAATGATCAAGAAAGAGATAATTGAAACATTGGGGCTTGAGACTACAGATTGACTGCATTGCATGAGGGGGAGTTCACCTGCATATTACACTAAGTGGGCAGTTTTGCAGGAAAAGGTGTTTCAAGAGCTGGTGGGAGGCGTTTTACGGGATTTTGTGTGTCCGGTTTGGGAAAGTGAGGGGAAAAAAAGATATCACATTTTTGTGTGATTTGACTTGCAGATGCGCTACCTACCGTCTTGCTCTGCAACACACAGACGAACGGTGGTGTAGTGGATTGTGATGAGAGGGAACTATTTTGAAGACGGACCGGATGCCGAGAAGGATTTCATCAAGGCTTGTTTTTTTCGTTCGTCTGATTTATTCTTTGTCACTAATTACTAAACTAGATCAGGTACAAGAAGCATAAAGTTAAATCATCACAGGCTAGAAGCCGTGTGGATGATTGGCTTTCAGGAGGTGGCTTGCTGCTTGTTTGCTTTGGGAAGGGTGTGTCCGTATTGATGGCACACTAGTATTTACCGGCCAGAAGGTTGAAAGAAGATGATGATGTCTCAGATTTGGAGTCTAGGTCATGAGCGAAGCTGGGTTTTTTGCCAAAAAGGGAAATGGATTGCCACGTGTGGTGGTGTGGTGAACTTGGATATCCTTGTATAATCATTTATACTGGGTAACGTGGTCGAGCTTCAGGTGGACGAGTACAACAGGGACGGTCACTGATGAGATGACCCGAGGTTTGTAGGGGGAGAGGACGAAGTTACGGTACTATCTTCTCAACGGGGGTCCCATATCTTTCTTGACTTGGGGTTGAGATAGAGTTTTGTACTCTATCTTTTATCCGAGGGGGGAGATGTCGCGATACCGTTGTGGACATTTTTGGTAGGCTGCCTCCGCCCCTCCCCTCGAGTCTTGTTTCAGAGCCTTGTTAACGGGGATCCGTAATTCTGGGTTTGGTGAATGATCACGTTGACCCACTAGGTTTCCACTGTGAGAAGGTTGACTGATAACTACCTACGGATTAACGAAAAAAGCACAGCAGATACTGCCGACATAACCGATAAGATTGATGGCAACTTTTTATTCGGCGCCGCCGACGGTAAAAGGATATCTCCACTGTACTACGAACGGTTGTTAGTCAATCGGTCCGTCAAAGTTATCAGCGGCGAAGACCGGTTTGGTTTTTGTAACTGATAAACGGATTTCGGAAACGGCTTAAGTGGAGATGTTACAAAGGGGTCGTATATGGTATCTCCTCCATCCGTTTTGAGATATGATGGCCGAGGTGAACAGATTAACAACGAATGGCTTGTGAATGTTATGGGGACAAGGCTGTGGTAAGTTTTGTTTACTTGGATAGGAGTTACCTTGTCAGTGAGACACGAAATCCCGGTGGGATGGTATTGGGTAAGAATCCAAGCTTTTTTTTTTTGGCATTTAATGGTGAGTTATATGACAAGAATTATTGACGAAGGGTTGGAGGGAATTTGTTTGGGCGGGATGGGGTAGAGTAAAGGCTTGGAGGGCGATCATTCAAGACATGCGTGACATGATGGTTGATCAGTGGAGGAAGCATTTCATTGGGTGCATTATAACATTGAGGAAGTGTCGGATTGCATGATGGTGGTATTGTTGAACACTCACGACACTTTGCAGAAGTGAGGGTTTGTGACATTGCCACCGGATCTAACCATTGTATATATCCTAGACTCGAAGCACTTGAGACTTGATCACTGTCCGTATGGGTAAAATAAAACACACAAGTTGTTGGCTATGCTTGGTTATCACACCGGTCTTGCATCATAAACCATCATCCGGCGGCATCACGACCACCAACCATCACCATCATTATCACCTCGCCATTTATATAGTCTGACGCGCACATATAATATATTTATGATAAAGTGCATCTCTCATCACGCCGGCTCCCACATCAGCAACCGCCATCACCATCACACAAATATAAAATACAAATATGTAATATATTTCCTACACTTATCTCCTCTTATCACACCGATCTTTCATCACATTCAACAATCTTGGTCACCCGACATCATTATCACTTCAAAGAGGGGTCCAGTTGAGGAAAAAGAAAAAAGAAAACATAGTTATCCACTCCAACCCAATCACAGTCACATTTTTTTGGGGGGACTCTAACGGCGTTACATTATATGCAGAGTTCCTACTTCGGTAATGTGTGTGATGGGGTTTTTTTTGATATATATACCTGAAACACATAGATAGGACTTTGAATCACATTTTTTTTTTGTTTGTTGCATACCCTCATATATACACATACATATATATATTACAATTTGGACTTTTGACTTTTATATGGTGACAATGATTAACTATGATGATATCGCTAGTCGAAATTTGTTCTTTTGTATAATAGGTAGTATCATAAAAAGTAATAACCCGTGTGGGCATTCAAAGCTGTTGATTTTAGGGCTTCGTAGCTGAATGTGACACCCCTCTTGGTGAGGTAAGCCTATCCGAAGCGAAGGGTTACATTCTGTGGAGAGAGGGAAGGGTATGGGGAGGTATATAATGTGTTTGTTATAGGTGTAAGGATTCAAGGATTCTCGGATAGAAAAGAAGGAGGTTACTACCCTTTTTGGGTGTGGGATCCGATGCAGGACCCTTGATTCTGCAGTAGGTACGGAATATTGAATTTGAATAAATTGTAGTGAAAAAGAAGATGAAACATTTGATGTGGTGGAAAATGTTTGCATGTGTTGTTTGGGGGTTTTTAAGTTGATGTTAGGAATTGGGATTGGGTATCATGGTTGAAGATATTGGTGTGGGTTGGAGGTTAAAGAAATGGGGGTGTTGTGTTACCCGAATGGACGGGGGTGTATAAGTGTAGGGATGATGATAAATACAACATTTACGGTGGGAGAAAAGTAGTACGCATAAGTTGGTGATAGTGTACTGTGTAGGTAATAAGTAATTATCCCAGTTTTGTACGGAATAGATCCGAACCCGAAGATTCGGAAATGTAATCCGTAGTTGGCCATTGCTTTTTGATTAATAAACGAAACGAAACAACAGTTCTATTATACCTTATCCTTGAGTATATGATGAAAAGCGTTGTCAAGATTAATGTTTTCCTAAAAGAGGAGGGAGGGTTATGATTCCGGGATACCTCGGACTGAAAGGAAGGATTGCATTTCCTCCCCGGGAGTGATATAAAGAACCAACGGCCTGATTTTTGTTCTCTCTGCATATCCGTACGTCTCAGATTTGGTAGGTTGTTTTTTTATTTTTATTTTTATTTTCACTGAAAGAAACCAAATTTGGTTTTGTGGAAGAGGCACAGCAGCAAAGGAGTTCCGCGGCGCCGGGGAAGTAAAGGACACCGCGGGTCCGGCATTTCACACCGTAATAGAAAATCCTTTCGGGGATAAGAAGGGATAGTGAAGGAATTGAAGAAGCGGTGAATCATGAGGATTAGTAATTGTTTATTAAGAATAAGGATTTAAAGTTGTTGATATTGAGGCAGAAGGCATTGTTTATTTACCCCCTTTTTCCACATCAAAATTGATATAAAGAAGCCTTTTTCATATACTGTTTGCGTGAAAAGATGTTGTGTTTGTGAATAGGTTTAAGAGTAAAGGATGATGCGAAGAGAGATAATGACCAGGAGAGCTGGTCAAGAAAAATAGAGGTAGAGAGGAGAGGGGAGAGAGGGGAAGGTACACCCTACGAAATGACAATGACTGGAAGAAAACAGAAAATGACGAGTTATTTATGAGAGACAACAAGGGATTTAGTGCATGAGAAATAATCTTCCGACAGATACGCTGAGATACTGGAGATATAAAGACTCGAATATTCCCAAAAAAAAAACCGACCGTATCTAAACAGTCTTCTTTGAGTATTCTTAAATCACAGAGTCATCTTCGTTCCTCCCAAAGTCAACATTTAGTATATCAGACTTCTTATAACAGACTGAGCATTCCAAAAAAGTCTACAATACAATATCTAGCCATTATCTTCTATACCCAGAATGTAGACAGCCATATTCTCCTTACTTATTCTACCCAACCCACAACCACATCTCCATTTTCTCCTCATCATCAGAGATGCCGCCAGAGGGAGCTATTTCCCTCAAGGATAGCTTCAAGCCAATGTACGGCCCGGAAACCTTCTCGAAAACCCAGCCCAGTCTCTATCGACCCCGTCACCGATAGAGAGATCCAGACTCAACCCGCCGACGCCAGTGCCCAACGGACTTCAATGGGTCCAATTCAAAAATCCGGTCCAGAGCAACAAACTCTCTATCAAGGATTCACTACCCAGAGATCCAACTCAAAACTCTGATCTTCCCAGATCCAGTTCTGGCGGCGAGAGACGATATCAACACACCTCCTCATGGAAAGGATGGATCCGGCTATACCCAATGCCATCCACGTCGAGCCTGACGCGAGACCCATTCGAGCCTGGCACAAGAACTCCTTTAACAGCTGTCACTATCTGGCTTCCATAACCTCTTCTGGGGATTCAATCTTTCGCCCCGAAGATGAAGAAGAAGCGCAGACAACCGCGGAAAAACCAAGAAGATGGCTTCAATTTATTGTGTCTTGGTGTTTCCTCCTCCTCCATCAACAACAGTTCATTGGGAAGAGCTGAAGTGTGGACTGTCTTATTATGTGTATACCACAGCCTTCCTCGACTGGGAAGGCAACACTCCCTCTGTGGCTGTTATTTATGCAAAAGTAGACAAAAAAGTATCCATGGCAAGACTCTAGAAAATAATAATGACTAACTGACTTACTCTCCGAAAGCAAGTCATCCCGTAGGACTTTCAAATTAAACAAGGGACATGCTTATTACATATATATCCATCCCAATTATTAAAACCCCCTCAAATATATCATCAACGGACAATAATACAAGACCTCAGTCTTTTCTACCCCCCTGTGTAATCCACCGTTCTTAATTCCCCCCAGACATCTAAAATCGTCACAAGACAACCTTCACTCTCATTTATCTCTGTTCTTTCTATATATATATATTTCTAGACAATACCTTACACAGACACAAATCCCCCCCCCCCCCTAAAAAATTACACTTCCTTACACAAGTCCCAAAGACACAAATACCCAAATCCACAAAACCGTAGAACCAAAGGCCTATATCGATACAAAGACACAGACCTACAAATCTACAGAGGACCAGAGCCAGAGAAAGAGAAAGAAAAAGACAGAGCCACAGACCTACATATCTACACATATGCAAGGAACTCGACACAAAGGCAGAGGGAGAAACACACGCGCACACACCTCCTCACCCCTATCCAAACCAAAAATACAACCACAAACCACAGTAACAACCCCAAGACAATTGACCCTTACCTATTAATCTCGACGGAATCCAAAACAACAGAACCCGACCGACAAAAAAAAACTTAAAAGTAACCAATGATCTTCACACAAGCAAATCTACCACGAATGCCGATTCCCACGAACCTGGCTGGGCCACCTCTAGCGTCGGACTCGGCTGTTATTTACGTCAGACTCTTAAGGGGATAAGGAAAGGAATTAACCCTTGATTTTCCTTGTTGTCTTACATTTTTTTGCCCATTTGTCATTGGACAATATGGTGGAATTTAATAAAAACATAATCATTATAAGAAAACCACCGGAAAGAAAAGTATAATTTGAGGTAATCAATGATGTGAGAAACTCGTCTTGGGTGATGAGAATAAAGCCGTAACGGGTTTCTGCATGACGGCAATAGGTTGCTACTTGAGATAAAAGCTTCATGCGCTCGGTTGTCTCGTGTGCTTGGTGTCTTTCGTGTCGGGGTCTTAAGAGGATAAGGAAAGGAAATCTGGGGGTACGGAGGATTTTCTCGAGCCTAGCTCGACTGTCTTTCGCGTCGGGATATAAATGGGAACAAGGAAAAGAAATCTGTGAACGCAGACTCTTTGGCTCGGTTGTCTTTCGCGTCGGGGTCTTAAGGGGATGAGGAAAGGAAAGGAGGAAAATCTATGGTTTAGAGGTTGGCTGTGAAGGGAAATAGAGGGGATGTTTCTTGCTGTTGATGTTATTACAAAAGAAAGGAAGTCGTTGCTTTCTGGGTGAGTTGCAGAGGATATGGGCAAGATATGCGCCAAATATTGATGTGCTTATATGATGAAGTGGTATTAAAATGGCATTGAAGAGTGGTAATCGAACATTGGTGGGGATCTAGGCCCAGAGAACCCGTTGAGCCAAAAGCAGAGAATTTGGGTTGGGACATCCATTGGCTAAAGGCATGGATGGCTTTTGATGAACCAGAGTCCGGTTCCAGGATGCCGTTTGCTTGTGAATCTGAATTTGGTTCGTGAAGGGACAAGGCGCGTGTAACCAGGCGTCGATGCTGGGCGTTGTAAAGGATGGTGATGAGGTTGAATTGGCAGATAGCATCGTTCTTGTTTGTCAGAAGAATGTATTACTATTGTTGTCGAAGAGAAACAAATAAAGAGGGAAGAAGAGTGTTGGGGTTTATTGGGAGGTGCTCCAAGGTAGCCCTTTCGTCAGTTTTGTATTGAAATTTCTTTGGTATCTGCTGTGAAAGATTGTATTAAAATATGATATACGGAGGGTTGTGTGTATTGAATCAAGGGTTTATACCAAGTTAAACCGTCAAGACATCCTCAAAACCAGTCTGTCCATAACCAATATACTAGAAAAGGTGTCAAGTTCATCATCATTTTAATCATCTTACTAAAACTCAACCAAGCCTACGTCTCTCTCACCCCCTCCAAACCCTAACATCCCAAACCAAATGCCAAACCCCCGGAGCATAAGTTTTCACCAACTCACAATGCGTTACCTCGACCTTTTCTTCCTTCCCAATCCACCCTCTCAACCTCTTTTCCACCTCTTTTTTCCTCTGTTCAATCTCCTCACTCCCCACATTCTCATGTAAATGCAACCACCCTTCTTCTTTTTCCTCTCCCCATCCAACTCTTACAATCCCCAACGCATCCTCCCAAACCCCTTCGCTACTAGGTAAGAATCCACAGTTGACATGTTTAACCCTCTCCCCCTTTTTCAACATCTTCTTAACCCTCCCAAGCGCATATTTGTTGTCTTCTTCAAAGACCACGATATCTTCCTCTCCTACCCTCACTTTTTTATTGCCCCAACCTCCTACTTCGTCTTCTCTCCCTTTACCAACCCTTATTTCTTCCCCGGCCCCTTTCTTTATATCCTCCTCCAGTCCCTTCCCCTCCCCTTCCTTTGAACCTGACCCCGACCCCGAACCCGACCTTTCCTCCGATCCCAATCCAGACCCAATCTCTAAGCCCTCCCCGGATCCCTTCCCACATACGACCCTCACCCCAAACCCATTCGCCTCCGCCCCCCTCCTCAACCCCTCCACACTCCACAAATTAACCTCCCACCCCAAAACCCTAAACCCCAATTTAACATATGAAAAAACAAAATACCCAATCCCCGCATACATATCCACTACTATTTCCCCCTTATCCCCCTTCCCCTTTCCCTTTCCCGCTTTCCCAAAATTCAATATCCTTCCCTTCTCTTTAATATTACCCCTGCTAAACATAGTATACACTGGAGCCCAAACCTGCTTTATACCATTTTGTTTCGTATTAACCCATAATTCCTCCCATTTGTTTCCGTATAACTGGACTAAGTTGCTCGGCTGCCTCATCAAATTCTCTTTTTCTTCTTGACCAGCTCCATCGTTTTCCTCATTTTCGTTTGGGTTATTATGGATGAGAGGGATCCCGTTATTGATGGCTAGATGAGTCAAACCAGGGAATTTTGACAGAATAAAAGAGTAAAGTTGATTTAGTTGAGTTGAGTCAAGAGAAGAAAAAAGGAGCTTCCATTGAGGAGAAGAAAATGATCCAGAGGGAAAAAGGAGAAGTGGTGGGTAGGATTGATAGCGGGTTGGAGAGGTTGAGAGGAGGGGAGAGGGGGAGAGGGAGAGGGAGCTGAGTAAGGAGGGCGGGAGGGTAGAGAGGAAGGAGGAAATGGCTTGGGTTATTGGGGGGGTTGGTTTTGGTTTTGGTGGACGGGGATCGACTGGTTTTGTTTTGTTCTTTTTGTTTTGGTTGGTGAGGGTTGTTGATGCGGGTGGTGAAGACATTTTGGATGGGAGTTGAAGTTGGACTGCCCTCCCTCCTTCAAAAAATTGTTCAAAGGGGATGATTGATTTTGTAGTGAAAAAATTGATTCTATCAAATCGCTTTGAATCGATAAGAATTAACCGACGATTTTTTGATTTATATTTTTCCGGATTTGAAAAGCGTTGGTTGAATTGAAATGCAACGAAAATGAGTTTGTAAAAGGGGAGTTTTTTTTAAACCCACATCAAAACTGAATTAAACTTTTACACTCACAAAGAAGGGGCCAATTACCACACACATCCCATCCCAAGACCCTGACGGTTGAAAAAATTGACTCATATAGCAACTTCGCTTTAACGATTCAATCTTTACCATTCATGCATTCATCAAATCACACACCCAATCGATCTTCACTTGCCGATTAGAATCTTGAGAATATAGGTTCTACCTATGACATCCATTTTCAGAACTCGGCATATAATGTCACAAAGCCCGATTAGCTCAGCTGGTTAGAGCGTCGTACTAATATCATCCCACTCACCAAGGGATCATATTTGGTAAATGCGAAGGTCAACAGTTCAATCCTGTTATTGGGCATTCTTTTTTTTTTTCCTTTTTCACTTTTCACTCTTTTATCCCCAGGACTGAATTGGTACAATGTATTTATTATTCCTCTGTTCTTAAATTCTTCTTGTGTCTGGCTATATTTGATCTACCTCTTCCTCAATCACTGACCCCATCCCCTTCCACCCCTCCCACCCCGTCCACCACCTCTCCCAAACCCCCCACCACCCCCTCTGCCTCTACCGCCCCTCCCACCACCCCGTCCTCTATCACCACCCCTACCTCTCCCCCCTCCCCTCCCCCTATCACCACCACCCCTGTTAAACACACCCCTTCCCCCTCTCCCCCCTCCCTGTCTCTCCTCCTCATCCGGTCCCCTCGCCATCCTCTCCCCCCTCTCCTCCTCCGTAGCATCCCAATAATTCACAATCCCCAACAATTTACAAAACCTCACAGTCTGAGGATTAGTATACTCCTTTGGCTGCTTCATATTCCTCCTATCCAAATCCTTCCCAGCCTCTTGAGGAGGTGCAGTCTGAACAAAATTTTCCGGAATAACCGTCAATTTTTTCTTTACAATATTCTCCTCTACCCATTCCCTTTCCTTTTCAATCAAAGTCAAATAACCCCCTTCGCCAAGATCGAGAGGGGTAGAAGCTGTTCTGTCGCCAAATGTCAGAGAAGGATGGAATGCTCTGACAATGGCAAGCCATTCGGGATCGTATCGAAGGACTAGAGGACGATTGAGAGGATAAAGAGGTTGGGATTGAGAAGGAGGAGATTGAATATTTATGAGTTGTAGGAATTTACGCCCGGGAAGACATTTGTCTAGAGCCAGGAATCGGGTTACTGTGTTTGTGATTGTTGGTGGGACTGGTTGACCTGGTTGAGTGTATTTTTTCTCCTCTGGTTTGGAAAATGCGGCTGGAAGTTGGGCGCGAAGGGCTTCGGTGTTTATTGTTTGGTCAACCGCCTCTTCATCCAGATCCAAATCAATTTCGTCTGGGTTTGAAGCAGGGAGTTGGGCTTCGGTGGTCTCGTCTTCCTCCAAATCCAAATCAATCTCGTCTGGGTTTGAAGCAGGTAACAAATCTGAAGGTGGAGCTTGAGCTTCTTCCACTTCAAAATCAAGGTCGATTTCATCCGGGTTGGCAGGCGCAGGGATAGAGACATCCGGAAATGCCTTGGGAACATAAGGAGGTGGCGCGCCCGGATCAGTATACAACTCCGGCTTCTCTTCAGCACCCTTTTTCTCCTCACTATAATCCTTGATGGCGGTAAACTTGCAATGCAAATGAGCAGAGAACCAATACCGAGGTCTCAATCTATCCATCACATTTGCCGCGGCCGGATTACCCAGACTGCCATCAATAGACTCTTGCTCAAAATCAGGCTTCCACTGAAACAAGACATCCTTCCGTCCATGATTCTCAATCCCCCTGGGCCAATCATGACTGATGCCAATATCAACCTGAGTGCGGATCTGCAAAAGCTTCCTCACGTCAATCTCCCGAACGTGATAAAAACTCTTCTTGTCCCCTTCATTATAAGGAAGACGCTCGTGATGCGTTTTGCGGAAATCGTGACCTTTCCAAATACCGCTCATACCCATGATGCGAAGAGGACCGAGACGAAGCACATTCGCGGCGCCCATGTAGTAAATATTCGGTGCAACCCAACCGCCATAGTGAAGTTCCCCCAGATGAGACGAAGCCTCGTGATTACCGGCCACAAAGATAGTGAGATAAGGTGCCTTGCGTCTTCCAGCGTAATAATCTGCGAAATCCCCAAGTTGGAGATACTTGTTCGGTACGGACATGACTGTGAGGTCATCTTGGTTTCTGACGGCCTGAAAATCGCCGCCGATGATGACGACGTCGACACCGTCCCATTTTCGTTCCTTGCAGGCGGTTTCGACGGAGGAATAAATCGCGTTGAGAGTTCCGTGACCGCAGCCTTCGATGGCGACGCGGACGCTCTGGGATGCCAGTAGCTGCATGGCGTTCATTTTTGTCTTGTGTTTTGCTGCCCTTTTTTTGTTGATTCCGGATCTGTATCGTAATTGATTGCCAAATCCAATTATTGCTGCAGAAAAAGTTTTGTTGGAAGATGATGCCAACAAGAGGGTTGAAAAAGCAGGTACAACATGTAACCGGGCGGTGATGAGCATTGATTTCTTTCAGTGGTTCATCATTCTCCTCCGGGGGAGCTTTTTCAGTGGTTGGAAAATGTTTTTCTTTGTTCACTGTTCTGTTTTTGGAAGTTCACCTTTTTTTCCCCAAGGACCCGCCTTTGACCTCATTTCCTCACAATTCTCATGACACAAGCAGAAAAATAAATGAACCGTATAAACTCGGATTATTTTTACTCTACGGACTTTTACTCTTTTTCGCATTGTATTCCCGTTTCCCTCTAAAAAAAAAGTCATGTGTGCGCCACAACGTCAAAATACCGGCATCTGCAGGTTATTTTCCGGAACACGAGAGCTGAATGCGGTGTTCAATTAAAAGAGTCATCTCTATATAGTATTTGCATATAAAGAATCATCTAACTCCCGGAAATGGTTTCCTGTCTCAATTGAATTGTTTGTCAGACTTCAACCTCATCTGTTAAGCCCAATATATCACCCCCACCAAAACACTAGCACCACCACCCACCTCATCCTCAACCTCCCTCATCATGTTCGAAACCTTCACCTACAAACACCTCCATTTCCATCCCCCACCTCCATCCCCACCCATCCCCCCTTTACCACCCTCCATAACCCGTCTATTCATCCCAACCCCCTCCGGCGACCTCGAAATCCTCTACTCCGCACCCAAGAACCCTCCCCCCTCTAATGTCTCTCCCATTTTCTTCGTCCACGGCGGTATGGGCAGTGCCTGGGTATGGTTACCCTACCTAACCTACCTCTCCCAAAACACTTCAATCCCCTCCTACGCAATCTCTCTTAGGGGTCACGGAAACTCCTGGCATCCTTCATATCTCCGCATGGTTTTTTTCACAACAAAACACATGTTGGCAACTGATATTGTTGCTGGTATTGAGTTTGTAGAGTCTCGTCATGAGGGCCAAGAGATTATATATGTGGGACATTCGTCTGGAGGTGGGTTGGGACAGTATATACTTTCTGAACAACTCGTTAAAGTAAAAGCTTTGGTTTTGGCTGCTGCTGTGCCTGGGTTTGGATCGTAAGTCTTTTCCCTCCCTACCTTCCTTACCATATACATATATACCATCCATACATCCACACATACATATACTAACAAATATATTATCGATTTGTAGCTTATCAGTTTATATCAATTGGTGGCGCTTAGACCCATGGTTTAACTTGCGCATGATATTCCACCTCTACCATCCAAACTCCCCCCTATCCCATCCAACTCTAACCCGCCGCGTTTTCTTTTCCTCTCCTTCTTACCCTCAATCCTCCCTCCTAGAATTTCAATCTCATACATCTCGTTACGAATCATTCCTCTGGCCATTAGGAATGCTCTTCAAGTTTACCAACCCTCATCGTCTCCTCTCCTCAATCACTTCAGCCTCAAAAACAAAGGTATTAGTCTTGGCAGGAGAAAAAGATGTTATTATGACAAGAGGGATAATGGAACAATTAGGGGGTTGGTATAGATCCGCTGGATACAAAAGGATTGATGGGGAGGAGGAAATAAAGGAGTTGGAGGGAGCAGACGGGGATACAGAGGGAAAAGGAGCGAGGATTGTTTATGTGCCTGGGGTTGGACATCATTTGCAGAATGATTTTGGGTGGGAAGTTGGTGTGAGGAAATTGGTGGAATTTGTTGAGGGGTTGTGAGGAAAGAAAAGAAAGTGTAAATGATAGGAAGGGAAATCTCTCCTTTGGAGTTGGGGATATTATTTCCTTGATTTAGCATAATATGTACTTATGACTGATGGTTTTGATCAAATATCATGGCTATAATGTCTTGAACGCATTTTCAGTAGGTTATCCATTGCCAGGTAGATCACTGCATGCTGCAATCTCAAGGCATCAGTTGGTGCCTGTCCAGGCAACCATTTATCACGGTGGAACAGATGAAGCAACATATCACGGGCATACAGAACAAGACATACTCCAAAGACAATTTATTATTCTACACTGTTGAATGTCTCCTACTGAAATAAAGCGTGGCCCGGTGTAAACCCCAAACCAAGCAGATCGACGAGGATTTCCTTCTACCATCTATTTTAGACGTTGTACCCATGGAGGAGATAAGGGCTGAACGCATATGCTAAGATGGTGATATTCAAATCACATTTGTGTAGGGGAGAAAAAACAAAAAGAAAAAGAAATACCTTCTAGGCAAGACCATTCATAAACCGCATTTCTTGCAGCGGTCAAATCGCCTTGCACTACATGCCAGAGACTGGTACTCAAACGGCAAACCGGATATTCCCCCCCAAACGCCATTCATTATCATAAATCGTAAAAGCGTCTGAAGCAGAAATTACTCCATCCTGGCCGCAATCATTGCAAGATTATCTCCCCTGTTGACTTCTCTGTCGGTTGGCTCCGGTTTGGCATCAAGACCAAGGAAATCGGCAGCCATCAGAAGCTCCAAGCAGATTTCGACGGGAATGATCATGTCTGGGACGTCGTCCTTGTCTTTGTTCTGGAACCAATAGTGGAAATACTCGGCCACTTTCTCCAACACTGCAGCTCTAAAGAGGGGTCAGCAATTGTCTACCCAAAAATCTTCTTCCCAAAAGCAGCACGATGACTGCAATCAGATCAAGTGTAGGAAAGCGCTCATGCTGTCCACAGGAAACAAAAACTCCCGGGTCCGTAGAGCGAAAATAGCGTTTCATCATGTAACAGTTGGGATGAGCAGAAACAAAAAAAAACATACCTAATCTCTGGAAAGTGACATCTACCGGTCCTGGCCTCGGAGAAAGGACTGCGCAACATAGTTCTCAGAACGGGACTGATTTCTGTGGCCTCACGAAGAACCACATATTCGAAACCATCATTGCTGATCAGAGTAATGTATTTCCCCTCGGGAGTGTGACCATTGATGCCGTTCATGTTGAGAAAAAAAAAGAAGGTGGCTGGTGTTTCTGTTAAATTGTGTGGAAGCGTTACAATGTGTGGTCTGTGGGACGGATGATGCGTGAGAAGTTAAAAAAATTTAAATTGGAGAGGAGAGGAGAAGAAAGTGCTCAAAATTGCAAAATCATCAAAGAAAAGATTGGACAGTTTCCGTGTTTGCTGGCCTGTGCCAAGCCGATGATAAGCCGAACCAAGGCAGCTGAAAATTCCACCAAACATCGGAGGTCTCGGGTCACCCACTGCCCACTACGTAGGGCTGCGGACCGTGCTTGTTGTAACTTTTCCCCCGCCATCTCCATTCCATGTTCCTTGGTTTTGCTGAGCCGCTTTTTGGGGGGGGGGGGGGGGGGGATATGTGAAGATGTGAGACAAACCGCGTGATTTTTTTCTCTCTCTTTTCTCATTTTTCTGTGAATTTTTTTTTTTTTAAAAAAAATTGTGAATCTTTCATTGTCGATTTCTATTTTTGTTTTTATTCATCGAGATTTCCCCATCGACCAATCTGAGCCCCGCGTTGTGTCATTACCCGACCGCAAGGAACCGTTGCCCAGTCGACTGTTTACATCTTGCCCTGCGTCCCGCCAGAGTTGCAGCTTCCCAGTTTCGTTGCATCCAATCCCGTCCACAGGGGTCGTCAATCTGGGAAACCAAGTTTAAACAAAGCCTCTTCTTCTTCTCTTTCAAAACACCCGACTCCAAAAAATCATCATCATCATCATCATCAGCACATACAAATTATCGGGCGGGGTCGGGTCGCTAAAAACCAGGAACCAGGCACCCTTTAAAAAAAAAAGGATACTTTTTAATTTCGTCTATTCTTTTTATAAGCTATACCCCTACTACCCAAAACCCACTGTAGCTTGTCCAACTCCGCCACTAAAGCAAACCACTGCACTGCACTGCGCAACCCACTAAATCTCCCTCCCCCAAATCGAAGATCCATCACCCATGGCGTCCTACAACCAATACCGCAATTCGCAACATTACATTTCACAACCCAACACAACCATAATATCCCACGATAGATACGACAGCCACAACGCAACAAATTCATCCAAAAGACCGACTTCCGAGAGACGAGACACACGCGGCACACGGTCGAGCGATGGGACCGTAAGCACAATGATGAGTTCTTCGACAGGCAGAGAATCCGCAGCCACCGCCATGACCGATACGGGTCCTGCATATTCCAAAAAGATTGTTGTTGTCGGTGACGGCGGTTGCGGCAAGACTTGTCTTTTGATCAGTTACAGTCAAGGATATTTTCCAGAGGTAATAAGTTTTTTACTTTTTTATTTGCAATCGCATCTTGCTTGCATTTTTCTGACTCTTCTTTTTTTCTTCCAGAAATACGTCCCAACCGTCTTTGAAAACTACATCACCTACCCGACCCACCCACCGACGGGAAGAACAGTCGAACTCGCACTTTGGGATACTGCCGGCCAGGAAGAATACGACAGATTGCGACCTCTTTCCTATCCAGAGACGGACCTTATTTTCGTTTGCTTTGCAATTGATTGTCCCAACTCTTTAGAAAATGTCATGGACAAGGTATGTGTTTTTGACTCAACCCCCCTTTTCCCTCATATTAACTCTCTCTCCAGTGGTACCCCGAAGTCCTCCACTTTTGCCCCTACACTCCTTTAATCCTCGTGGGACTCAAATCCGATCTCCGCTACAAAAAGACGTGCATCGACATGCTCAAGACTCAGGGTCTGACGCCTGTTACGACTGAACAGGGCCAGGTCGTGGCCAACAAGATGAATGCTCAGTACATGGAGTGCTCATCAAAGGAAATGAAGGGTGTCGAGGAAATCTTTGAGAGGGCCATCCTGACCGTTGTGGCTAATGACCGGAAAACTTTGGAGGCTGAGGGTGGTGCCGCAAACGGTAGCGAGGCAGGAGAGAGTAAGAAGAAGGGTAGAGGGAGGAGTGGCACCACTTCGGTTGCTGGTGCATATGGACCGATTCCGATTATTAAGAAGAAGAAGAGGAGGTGTGCGATGGTGTAAAAAAAGGAAGAAGAGAGAGAGAGAGAAAGATATATGATGGATGATGTGAAATGAAAGGGAAATGAAGGGAGGGGATGGGGTTTTTTTCACACATAACTCGGGATGCGGATGGATGGATGGTTGGGTAAAGGGAAGGGAAGGAAAGGGTTTTCTTTTTTCATCTTTTCAACCTTGGGTTTTTTCTGTCTCTGTTGGTTTTATTTTGTTATCATGGAGCTTGCGCTGCGGCTTGGCTTTCGATTTCTTTTTCTTTTTCTCTCTGTTATATCAAATCATGGCCTTTATTGTTTTATTCTGTGTCTTTGTTTTTTCTTATTATAAGGTCAGGCAAAATATCGAGCAGCAGAGCAGGCGAAACAAGATATTTGTTTTTCTTATATTTTCCCCCACTATGCTTGAAGAGATAAAGGATGGTGAGGCGGAGGAGAACATGTCGATGAAGGCAACATAGGAGATGAAATAGACAGATTATATGCTGTCTGTGTGTATGGAGTTGACGTATGCTAGGGTATATGTACCAACCTTTTTTTCTCTTAGATTCTTTTCTTCGGTTTTATATTTGTAGTGACGGTTATTTGTTTCATGCTTGATGTGGATTAAGAAGGGAAGTTGTACGTGGTGGTATCTGTGACAGTGCTCCCGTTTTTTTTACTCTTATATGCCTCTTTTCCAACACCCTTTTCTTTTCTTGGTGTATACGAGTTTTTTTTTTAGTTTTTTTTCTCCTTGAAAAAAAGAAGTGAAGAGAGAGAGAGACAAAGGTAGATAAAATATTATTTTTACAACAGCTTATTACATTTACCACTTTTACTTTAAACCAAGGGTATTTATATTTGAATTTGGCCTCTTCGGTATTAATAAGGGCATGCTTATGTTAGATACGGCACACACAGCATATTGTATCCTTTGTAGGATCGAGAAAGGAACGGTACCAAGGCAAGAGCGATATCGGATATGAAATGTGTAACGAAATAAATTTCAATAGTAATTCAAGGGGATTGAGGGAGTGGTGTAGTGGTGTAGTGGTGTGGTGGTGAGGGGTAACGCAGCGGCTGTGTTATTGTTATTGTTTGTTTATTTTGATGTTGGGAGGGACGGGAGGAAGGGAGGGTGGGTGGTACGGCGGCTGCAGGTAGGGAGTGTTAGTTGATTAGTTTTTTTTGGCGCCACTCGGAGATAATCGGGTAATGTTGTTTGTTGGTCTGGAGATACTCCGTACGGAGTTAAAAAAAAAAAAAAAAAGAGATGGTTGTACTGTTGGGAAAGTATTTTCATAGTCACGATGTTGTTTTGCTTGCGGACGTGGGATTGTGTATGTGTGTGTGTATGTATTTTGGGTATCATAAGTATTGTATGGCTTCAAACCATCCTCTTCCTCTCTTTGTGGTCCAACTTCTATTGTACAACGGCTCCTTCAGCAAGTTCTACCGCTGATACAACCTCTCCCTCCCAGCATACCTACTCTTTCGTCGGTCCTCTTCATCCTGCTGCTGTTGATCCTGTTGTTGTTGTTGCTCCTGTTGAACCTGTATCTCACTCATATCCTCCATTTCTTCGTCTTGATCATATTCTTCCTCTCCTTCTGCTACTCCTCCTTCTTGTCCCTCTGCATCATCATAGCCTTCTTCCCCCTCCTGTTGTTCCTCCTGTTGTTGTTCTTCTTCGTGTTCTTCATCTTTGGCCATTACATTCTCAAACGTAGACCATAAAGCCTCGACAGAAGCGAATTCATTCCCCACTGCGATTACTGCTTCTAGAGATCGATTGAGTTTGTTGATGTTTGCTAGGACGTGTTCGAAGCTCTATGGAGTAAAAAAAAGGTAAGTAAGTGAGTTAGGGAAGGAAAAGGGAAAGGGCGGAAATAAATACAATGGCGATTTCGGACATTAGTTCTTCGCGTTGGAGTTCAAAGGAGGTTTTTTCTCGGGGAGGTTGGTGACCTGCTGCTGAGGTTGAGCGGGAGTAGGAGGCCATGATTACTGTTGGTAGTGGGTTATGATGTGAGGGTTTCCATGTGCTGAGGAGAGATTTGGGTTCGGACGCGATTGATTATGTTGGACGCGTTGGTGCTTTGGGGATACAAGGAGCGGGGGAGGGGTAATTGGACCCTAACCCTGAGATTGAGGATGATGAGGCCTTGGGTGATTTTGGGGGAGAGTCAAGTTGTTTACGAAGTAGATCATCACTGAGGCTGACAATGATTAATGTGGGTGATTTATTCTTGTATAATTATGGTTGTGGTTTCCATGCGGTTGCAAGTGGTCGCTATGGCCTGTCCTGTGCTTGGTTCAGGTCTTGATTCGGACCAATTGGAGGGGCAATTTCGGACGCTGTGATCGACATCATCCGAGTACCAACTTTGGGGAGCTAGACATGTGCTAGAGCACTTGCAATCCATCTTGGGGATTCTATTCCAGATTCTTCATGGCAAATTACCAGATACGTATCATGCCATCACCATCACAGAGTCCTTTACATATTCAATGCTCCTTCGATATTTGAGACCTAACATCTTGTTTTACTATAAAGTACTTGTTGATATCCTTACCATACCCGTAACCTATGATGAACTCCTTGCTATCGTAAAGACCACCAATGACCGTTTGCAAGTTTCAGACAGATGGAATCCCCCAGACGCATCCAACAGTTGATTGCCGTGCCAAGAGATCTATCAAAGACAGGGATTGTGATTAACAAGTGAAGCTTGGCAATACGGCGCGCATTGTTTCAATTCCAAGCTCGGGAGCTTTCCGCTGGAACAATTTGCAGAGCCGCAACACCATCCAACTGAAAAGAAACTTCATCTCTTCTTGTCCTTTTTCATCCCATCGCCGCCCGTTCAATTTCATCACATCTTTGCTTGGTGTGGAAATTGAGTTTTGTCGAAAAATGTCCTACCGGGGTCAAGCGCCACGTTATCCATAAAAGGTAAGGATGGACTCCACCAGAGATTTTTGCCAATGGGTGAGATTTGGAGCTCACAGGGTGCTTCTTCCTTCCCCGGGGAAACCGCGATTTGTGGAGAACAAAACAAAGGTGAATTTGGAACCATCTGGGAAAGGAACATCCAGACTTTTCTTGCCCGACAACCAAACCTCTTGAGTCCAAAAGAGGCTGTCGCGTGACATAATATCTTGTGTTCCAGGAGCGTCCGGGTCTTGATGTTGCAAAAGACTGTTCCGAATGAGGAGGCAGTTGGCTGCTACAACGGCCGGGTCGTTCCTTTTCTCTATATTGTGACTCCCATTGTCGGCCTCATCTGGTTCTTACTGGTGTTGGCGCCGGACGCGCTCCTTACCATTGTAATAATTACAATGGCTGTGATTGGGACAATTGGCCCACAAAGCCGTCATGACTTTGCCCGTCCGACCTTCCAAACCTTCTTCTCTTTTACAGCAAACGAACAAGAAGAAGCGCTAACCATGGCGCCAAAAGCTCCCACACCGCGCACCACGCGCAACAGCAGAGGACTTCGATCCTCACCTGCCGTTTCTTCCGTTCCTGCCGTCCCATCGACGGTAACCCGTCGAACTTCCACTCGCCGGACAGCCGCCACCACCACCGTCTCCGCTCCCGTCGCTCCGGCGACACCAACTCCTCGCCCTCGGGCCACCAATTTCTCCTCGGCGGCCCCTCCCCTCCACCAAATCAAGGAGGAAGCCACGACCACTGCCACCCCCGTGACGGTCCGCCGCCGAATCTTCCCACCACCGGTGGCGCTTCCTCCGGCCACCCCCACCACCACAGCCGCAACCCTCCAACACCCTCGTGTCTCCTCGATAAGAGGAACCCCTCGGCAACAATCGCCGAGAACACCAATCTACCACCCACAGCGGTACCTCGTTCGGTGGGTGGACCGAACACCACAACCAGTTGTTCCTTCTACACCAGACAGCCCCGGTCATGAGACCACAAGATTCCGGGCCCGCAGAGACCAAGAGGACGAGGAAGAGTTCGCAAGAGAACTCTACATTGCAATCCGCAACGACCACCTAATGCGCGATTGCTGGTGCGGCCCACCAATAATTTACAACTCGCTCGAGGAAGCAGAGGAGGGAGGTGGCCACTTCCGATTTTACACCACCGGGCCCGACAGCAAGAACCTGCGAGTAATCCAGAAAAAGGATGATAGCCGTTGGCACTGCATCTGCGGTCAAAAAGTTCACCCAGTTTACAACGACCTTTTGAATTCCAACGGAAAGCGCCCTGCAACAGACTCGGAATTGGATTTGATTGCGCAGAACGAAGGACTCCAGACCGCACAGTCCGTCGAGAAAGTCCTCCCAGCTAAGCCACAGCAAGAACAAATCGGGGTCCAGCCACAACTTCGTTCTATGTGGGATCGCGCACGAGGATTAGCCAGCTCCCTCGTCGCCACCATGTCCAGCCCATTTCACAACATACTCGGCAAGATTCGCGACGCCTACGAGGCAGTCGAAACCCGCAGTTGGAGCGCACAAGATGACACAATCGTTGTCAAGAGAGTCAAGCGCCAGACTCAACAAAAAATTATTCCGGGCGAGCAGTCGCACGATGAGAACGACCCCGAGTTCGCCAAACTTGCTTGGGCGGCCGTCCCTACTAAGCGCATCGGCTACTTTAAGCTTAAGGAGTTCAAAAACAGCCTGAATGACCAGATCGCGATTGTGGGCGCCGGAAGGATTGTCAGCGGTGCCTCGACTATTGAAGAGATCAAAGCGCAGATTGATGCCGGCTACGATGAGGCAACCAGCATCGCAGTGCTCAAGTATCAGGAACTCATGTTTGGTCCGGTATCACCACAGCTTCCAGAGCCGGAGAGAGCCGAGCAGCTGCTAACGGCGTTCTACAAGTTCCAGCACACGCTACATCAGGCCCACGGATTCATTAACCAACTTTACAACCCGGCGCACTTTGAGGATATCAAAAAGGCACACAATACGCCGCCACGAAAGCTCGTCCTCGGGGATTATGTCTTCCGAAAGCACGCCAGAGAGACTGCAGAGTTCATGTGCTTCCTGTCCTCGCTGAAAGAGTTTCTACCAATGTCCAGAGACACATTGGAGACCTTGTCCAACATTTGTGTCGACGCCAATGCCGTCCACAAACAAGAGACGGTCCCCAGTTTCGTCGAGATTCGGACCGAAGGTCCATACGCGGATATGCCTGGTTATTTTCCCGAAGATGACGACGCAGTGATGGAACCTGTGCACCTTGAAGACATGCGCATCGAGCCTTTTTACGAGTTCAGATATCCGTCGCCAGAGCTTTCCGATTCTGATGAGGATCTACCAAAGAACCCCGGATTGTACAGGAAGATTGCCAAGCCAAAGGGAATTCTCAAGCCCTCTAAGAAGTGGGATGCGCCGCCGTCGCCTAAGCCTTACTGCCCAACCCCGCAGAAGAAGCGAATTTTGGCCTTTGAGAGTCCTGTTTCCAGGTTTATACCACCTTCACACATTCCCGCCCGCGTCATGACGCCCTCGGAAGCAGAACAGCTCTTGCAAGCCGAACGCAAGGCCAAGATTCTTCGAGACAAGTACTCGACCAGAATCTTTGAAACTTCCAAGACTGTTTCCAGGTCCAACCTTCTCTTTGCAGACTCCGACAACCAGTGGAGCTTAGACGGCCTCGAAAAGGAGGATGAAGAATTGGGGCTCAAGTACCACTCGCAGAAGTATGGCGATTTCTTGAATGACGTCAAGGAGGATTTGGACGAACGAGAGGAGAATAAGAAAAGGAAGAAGGATGAGCTTGACAAGCGTGAGGCAGTCCTGAAGAGAGACAAGGTCCTCATCCCGGCGCCTCGTCGATTGAGAACCCCCGAGCGTAAGCGAAGAGAGTTGGCGCGCGTCGCAGAGCTTAACGACACGATTGCGAGCCCAGCGCATCCGAGTCCTTACACGAACCCGTTCCGTCAGCAAAAGGATGCCGAACAGCAAGAGTCTCGAAAGGAGACCAAGCCCAAGATGTCCGCCTTCGACAGGCTGTTCGATGACGATGAGGTGGAAAGGATGTTGATGATCTCTACCCAAAAGGTGCAGGAGTTGGAGCTTAACAAGCAAATCGAGGACGAGTTTCAGGCTGCACTTAAGCGAGATGCAGAAGAGAAGCGCCAGAGAGAGCTCGAGGAAGCCGCCCGAGCAGAGAGGCGTCGTCTGGAGGAAGAGCGTCGCAACCGGGAAGAGGAACGCAAGCGCCGAGAGGCGGAAGCTCGTAGTCGCAGAGAGGAGCAATTGCGGAAGCAAACCGAAGAGTTCTTGGCTCTGACTGGCTTGAGACGTCCCAATCGCCCACTTATCGAGGAGATGTCTCATGATTGGCACGAAAAGGTTGCCAACATTTCCATGACTAACCCTACCGTTCCGTTGGCCAAAACACCGGAAGGACAAGACTTGATTCGCCGCGATTTTGAAGAGATGCTTCTTCCACCTACGGCTTGGCTTAATGACAACATCATCATTGGGTCTATTTTGCACGTGGCCGATGCCATCAACACCTACAAGAACGCACCTGCCACGGAGCCAAAGTGTGCTGCTTTTACGTCTTTCTTTTATCCTCGACTTGTATCTCACGGAGCAAAAAATTGTGCTCGTCTTTTGCGAAGGGCAAACGTCAGAAAGAATAATTTCTATGACATTGAGACTATTTTGGTTCCAATTTGCGAACATTCTCACTGGACGTTAGCTATCGTGAGGCCTGGCCAAAAGACGGTTGCTCACATTGATTCCCTTCGAAGCGGGCGAGGCAGAAAGGAAGTCACGGATAAGATGTTTGAGCTTGTCAGCACAGTACTTGAGGATGATTACAACGAGCAAGAGTGGCGGGCAGTGGACTATATGGCCCCACGGCAGGATAATGGTTGGGATTGTGGAGTTTTTACCATTACGAATGCTTTGTGCATTGCCCTTGGGGTTGATCCTAATCAGAGTTATTCTGCCGGTCAGTTGACTGAGCAGAGGAGGAGGTTGGCTGCAGTTTTGTTGAATGGAGGGTTTAAGGGTGATTTTGGGATTGAGGGGTATTAAGTTTTTGGGGGCGTTTTTTTCTCTTTTACACAGGAGGCTGGTTTATAATTATGCCTACGATTGATTCAGTCCTGCATTACAAGGAGATTAAAAGGCGTTAAGTTGGTCTGGGAAAGGTTCTTTTCATGGGTTCAAGGATTGGGATTCGAGTGGGAGTGAAGGTTTAAAAGATTTGGGGTGTTTAAAGGGTAAAAAACGGAGGTGTTTTAACGGTTCCTTCAATGCCCGGATGGGTTTTTTTTTATTTTTCTCAAAGGTCAAAAGTGGAGTAATGTTGAGAAGCGGTCTGTCTTTGTGGGATTTTTTGATTTTTTTTGGTGGGTGGGGGGCTCTGGTTTCTGGGATTGATTCATGAAAGCGAAGGAGGTATTCTTTATTTTTTGTTTGTTTTTGATACCAAGTGAGAGTCCAAATGCATTTTTGAGAAGTTTTAAATTGCTTTAAGTTTTCCTTTGATGTTTCTAAATGTCATGTTGTTTTGTGTTTTTTATGGGGAGTAATGAGAGGTGTGGTGGAGGATGTGATATCTTGTTCAAGGGAGGAGGGGAATAAAGAAGGGGAGAAAAAGAGTTGTGGGATTGTGGTAGGGGTTTGCTTTGCCTTATGTAGGAATAGTTTGGTCGTTAATTTGAGGTAGACAAGATCTGTGCGGGATTGTTTATTATTATTATTGATCTTACACCGCTGGAGCCTCCCTATGGGATGCGGGATTATTTATGTTTGATGTTTTTTTTTTGTTTTCTGAGATGGGTTTTTTCTGTTTGAGGGATGGATGTATTGGTGGAAGAAGGCATTGTTATGGTATTGTTATTGCAGACAGAGAGGACTTGCGGGATAATTGATAGGCGTATTGAGGCTTTGATAATGCAGTGTTTTTTTTTTTTTTGTTTTTGATCAGATTGACTTGTGCGTATGTGTGATGATGTTCAAACCTTGCCTTAGACGTTTAAAGCTTTTGAAGCTATCATGCTGGGACGCTTATTCTATGGTTATGGTTTTGTCATGGGATGTCTTGGGACGGTCCGAGGATATCTAAGAGACCATAATGTAAAGATGGGAGATAAAGCAGAAAGCATATCTTTTCTTTGTGGTGAGTGTTGCCTATTAAAGGTGTTGACGAGGAAGGACATACATAGGCAGCGAGCGGCATGGTATTTTTGTCATGAATAGGCATCAAAGATCAAGAATATTTCTTTAAGGTAACTCTTCATCACTGAGTGAGTAATATTTAGATGAGAAAGCGGCATTGAAAATCTTGTCATGGTTACCTAGCTAGGCATCATCCCAACGTCAATAATTCGGGGCTTTGGTATAGGTAAACGTAGATATTATCCAACTTTATAATCTTAAGCTTTTTATTTCCAAAAGTTTGGTATTTACTCTTGATCATTAGGCAAGCAATATTCAGGTCCGAAAAACTATATTGCATCACGGTGAGGTAGGTTCACAGGCAGCGGGATAGTGTTCTTGTGATATTAATGCCATAATTATGGGCAACAAGGATATTATCAACTTTACGATTGTAAATCATCATCTCGCTATCTCACCGTTAGGCAGACAAACGGTATCGAAGAAGCTCAGCATCAAGATGTCACAGCCCTTAGACCACTCCTCTGATGCCCAACGTACTGCAATATTGCCAGTGTATTTTCGAGACTCCCTTGAGTGAATAAGCCCCTAGTTTGAATATCCGTCATTACCCGATTACTGTGATCATGTCACGAGAATTGATGGATGATCTGGCTATATTTGTGTGTAATACGTATCCGCATCTGTCGTCTATACGATGATTTTTCGCCACAAACCGCCATCGGATAAACGTCCGCCACAGAATTCATGGGCAGTTAATTTAGCCCAGCCCACACTCTACAGAAAACTGGAACCAATCCGTGGCCCAATTACCATTGGATTTGCAGACGACACAAATTTACTGGCAGTAGCACGAGACACAGCAACGGCATGTCGAACCCTCGAACACGCATACAGAGTCTGCGAGGAATGG
>MU865337.1:81824-184751 GCA_033297215.1 Podospora fimiseda | reverse complement strand
GGGTTTTTTTTTTGTTTGGTATTTTGATTTTTTATATTTGGATTTTTTAAGGGTTGTTTTTTTGTTTTATTACTCGGGGGGTTTTGTGGATGTTTTTGTTGTTGTTTTTTTTTTAAACCCCCCCCCCCCCCCCTTTTTTTTTTTTTTTTTCTTTTCTTTTCTTTGCCGTGATTGGATGATTGGATATTGATTTGATTTGGGGGTACAATATTGGGTTTATACATAGGGTGTTACGGTGCTTTACGACGGAAGGAAGGGGTCTTGGATGAATAAATGTGATTAGTTAGAAAAGAAGGAAAACGATATAATATTTATACCGAAAAAATAGTATTTGATTACATTCTACATGATGTTTTCCTTTTCGTCTTAAAGTTGTGAAAACTGTCTGCTTATGTTTGGCTTAGATTTCGTTCATCACTGGTGTGTGATTATGAAGCTCTGCAGTTTTTTATGACAAGCAGATACTAGATAGTTGTCGTGGTTCTTTTGAGTTGATTAGGTAGAGGAGACCGTCGCCGTAGCCTTGGAGCGCTTGAATCGCTCCCGATAGGATTGATTGAGTGGTGTTATTTGTGTTGTCACCGGATTTCATGTTTTCGGAGGGGTGGAAGAGAAAACATAGAATTAAAGGAAAAAATAAGATAAAAAAAGATGGTGCAAGGAAAAAAAGGATTGGTTGCAGGGGTTATAAACAAATTTTGGCCAGAGGAATTTTGACAACAACTAATATGCCACAAACTGACGCAGGGAGTGGTGTAGCGGTCAGAGTCTGGTGTACTGCGTGAGCCCCGTTCTTCCTGTGCAGGATTGTCCGCCGTTGAGGGGGCTGCCGGCTAGGTTCGATCCCAACTTTTTGTAAAAAACTTTCATCCAATCTTTGCCATCTTTTTTTTTTTTTTTTTTTTTTTTTTTTGAGTCATCTGGTGACGTGCTATACTAGGTGATATCAGGTAGGTAATCAGCCGCAAATATCCTCTTCCAGATCTTGCTTGGCCTCCCTCTTGACTCACTAGCTGACTGAAAGAAAAAAAGAAAAATGAAGCTGTTAAAGGCTGCCTTCCACCCGTCCTTTTCATCTCCATTCTTCTCCCTGAATCCCACAAATTCTCGAGCCTCCAACACTCACCACACTCACACGCACTATTCACCACAGCACGAAGAAGATAGCAGGGAATATAGTCAACCATATTTTCCCATCGGTCTCATCAACTGCTACTCTGACAACTCATCAACACTCGGAAACAGGAAACCCCACACATCCACTACTTCCTCATCTCCTCGGGACTTCCCATGGAGTTCATCACCCGCAACTCACGCGTTTGCGATGTGCTTGAGTTGCTATATAGGCAGTCGGGATGTCTCTCCTGGGAGCTCGCTCCAGCGGATGCTACTATAAGTTGTCCGTGATACGGAGATTTGTTGGTCGGGTGATTCAGTCCATCAAACAATAGAAGTACAACCATGAAAGGGCGTCAACGTTATCAATGGTAATAAAAGACAATCATATTCATGATTACGGCTCGGTTGAAAGTCCTGAAAGTCAATTGAACTGGACATGTGGGATTAATCTAGGTTAGAGACAAAATTGCCAATCCCAACGATTTTCAACGGTCGCGTCCTTTATCCGTTGTCTCTCTTCCTTTTCTTTCTCCTTTTATCCTCTTGTTCCTCATCTTTCGTTTTGTTCCCCAAAATTGTGAAAGAGCCTCTACCTCATGATTTGTAGTCTCAAAAAAAGAAGAAAAAAAAAAGGGAAGCGCGAGATCTTGTTTTACCTGATTTTAGAAAACTTTCAAAAGTACACTTTCTGTTATCTTTTCATTAGAAAAGTCGTTTTTTAGCTTGTGAAGGTGAGGGGACATCCATATGAAACTTGAAGTCTTCACGAAGTGAATTGATGATGTCGTCAAATGTGGGTCTCGCGCGTGGGAGTTTTGACGCGCCACATGTGGCGACAGCTGTTCAAAAAATCCGCAGCTGGGGGTGGCGTTAAATTCTTCAAAAGGAGTAGCTGAAGAAAGCGCTAAACCGTATTGGTTTCAAAAGTACACCTCATCCCATGGCGCGCATCCCACTGCTGCCAAATCTCCAATTTCCATTGTCTTCGTTTGGAAACTTCCGTCTTCGTTTAATATTTTTCTCAACAAAGAGTTCAACACCAAAAAATGCGGACTACTTAATCCGTCAATTTTTTGTTTATTTCCTATTTTGTTCCATGATCGCACCTGCACCTGAAGCTGCATTTGCATCATTGAACAAGTGTCACCATGGCGTCGCCGCTTGTCGATAATCCGCAGATCAAGTTCGCCGAACTCCTGCGACCATTACCACTTTATCAACACACTTACGTTTGGCCGTTTGTGATAATATGGCCCGTCTTCCTCCGGTATTACCTCACCCCCGAGCTCTACGACAAACACATTGGCGCACAAGAATGGACTTTCGTCTGGGTTGGATCAATCTTCAGCGTCCAGGCCTTACTTTGGCTCTCTACCCAATGGAACATTAATATCAAGGCTCTCTTTACCTCCAAAAAGGTTGCATCCATTCAAGATGCCCAATTAATCAAGGTTATTCCCATCGAAAATTCTGGCGCCAGCGAGATTTGTACTTTGGTTCGCGACAAGGCAAGTACCACTCTCCTCTCCTCATGGCACGCGACATAATCCTAACCAAAATTATTTCTCCTCAACAGGTTGGCGGAAGGGCAAACCTTTCATTCCTCTTCCAGAAACGTCGATTCCTTTATCACCCCGAAGTCAAGGTCTTTACAACTCTTTCCTACGATATCGATGCCAAACCCCCGCTGCAGCTTTCCAAGTTCCAAAAGTCCAAGGGAATCCAGAGCGCCTCCGAGCTTGAACGTCTCGAGCAGCACTATGGCAACAATACCTTCGATATCCCTGTCCCGACCTTTACCGAACTCTTCAAGGAACATGCTGTGGCACCCTTCTTCGTATTCCAACTTTTCTGCGTTGGCCTCTGGTTGTTGGATGAATACTGGTACTACTCGCTATTTACTCTCTTCATGCTCGTCATGTTTGAGAGCACAGTCGTTTGGCAGCGTCAACGCACGCTCAACGAGTTCCGCAGCATGAGCATCCAGCCGTACGATATCTGGGTCTACCGCCTTGGAAAATGGACAGAGATCAAGAGCGACAAGCTGTTGCCCGGAGACCTTGTTTCTGCGACTCGCACCAAGGAGGACAGCGGCGTTGCTTGCGATATGTTGCTCGTTGAGGGAACCGCTATCGTGAACGAGGCCATGCTTTCAGGTGAAAGCACCCCGCTTCTAAAGGAATCCATCCAGCTAAGACCCCGCGAGGCTCAAATCGACATTGATGGTTTGGACAAGAACTCGTTCCTCTGGGGCGGTACCAAGGTTCTTCAAATTACTCACGGAAACACCGAGGAGGAGCGTCCCAAGATCGCCTCTGGTGTCCCCGCCCCCCCCGACGGCGGCGCGATGGCCATTGTTACCAAGACTGGCTTCGAGACCTCTCAGGGCAGCTTGGTCCGCACCATGATCTACTCAACCGAGCATGTTTCGGCTGGTAACGCCGAGGCCCTGTTCTTCATTCTGTTCCTCCTGGTTTTCGCCATTGCCGCCTCTTGGTATGTGTGGGAAGAGGGTGTTCGCAAGGACCGCAAGCGATCCAAACTCCTTCTCGACTGCATTCTCATCGTAACCAGCGTCGTTCCACCCGAACTTCCTATGGAGCTCAGCTTGGCCGTGAACACAAGTTTGGCTGCTTTGGCCAAGTTTGCCATCTTCTGTACCGAGCCTTTCAGAATTCCATTTGCCGGCCGCATTGACGTGGCCTGCTTTGACAAGACTGGCACCCTCACAGGCGAAGACCTTGTTGTTGAGGGCATCGCTGGTCTTGGTCTTGGTCACTCCGGCACCGATACTCCCAGGGAAAGAGATGGTGCTCACAGCCACATGAGTAAGGTCCATGAATCCGGCATTGAAACAACGCTCGTCCTCGCAACTGCGCATGCTCTTGTCAAACTTGACGAAGGCGAGATTGTCGGAGATCCCATGGAAAAGGCTACAGTCAAATCATTGGGTTGGTCTTTGGGCAAGAACGATATCCTCTCCAGCAAGTCTTCCAGCGCCTCTGCTTCCAGCGTTTCAGGCACCGCTCAAGTCAAGCGCCGCTTCCAGTTCTCATCTGCTCTCAAACGCTCCAGCTCCGTCGCCACGGTCAATGCCACAGATTCCAAGACCCATAAGAGGGTCAAGGGCACTTTCGTATCTGTCAAGGGCGCTCCTGAGACGATCATGAAGATGTTGGTAACCGTTCCCAAGGACTACGAAGAGACTTACAAGTACTTCACTCGCCGTGGCTCCCGTGTTCTTTCTCTTGCCTACAAGCAACTGTCATTTGAGGATGAGCTTGGCATGCGCAAGATCAACGATCTGAAGCGCGAGGAGGTCGAATCTGAACTTATTTTCGCCGGCTTCTTGGTTCTTCAGTGCCCCCTCAAGGACGACGCCAAGAAGGCCGTCCAGATGTTGAATGAAAGCAGCCACCGTGTCGTCATGATTACTGGAGACAACCCGCTCACCGCCGTGCACGTCGCTAAGGAGGTTGAGATTGTCGACCGTGATGTCCTCATTTTGGATTCCCCCGAGCACAGCGTTCACGGTGAGGAGAGACTTGTCTGGCGCAGTGTCGATGACAAGATCGAGATTGACGTTGATCCCACCAAGCCGATCGATAAGAAGATCATCAAGAGCAAGGATCTATGCGTTACTGGCTATGCTCTCAACAAGCTCCAGGGTCAGGTTGCATGGAAGACCATTCTCCGTCACACCTGGGTTTACGCCCGTGTTTCTCCCAAGCAAAAGGAAGATATTCTCTTGGGGCTAAAGGATATGGGATACTACACACTCATGGCCGGAGATGGTACCAATGATGTCGGTGCCCTCAAGCAAGCACACATTGGTGTTGCTCTCCTCAACGGAACGCCTGAAGATCTTACTCGCATCGCCGAAAACGCCCGAAACAACACCATGAAGAACATGTACCAGAAGCAGGTCGAATTGATGGCTCGGTGGAACCAGCCCGCACCTCCTGTTCCTCTCATGATTGCTCACCTCTATCCCCCTGGACCTTCCAACCCTAACTACCAGAAAGCCATGGAGCGCGAGGCCGAGAAGAAGAAAGTCACCGTCGCTCAGCTTGCCCAGTCCCTTGGTCACGACAATATTGAAACGGTCACTTCCGCCGCTGCTCAACAGCTCATCGACCAAGACCCCCGGAGGGCCAAGCAGGCCGAGGCCGCCAAGAAGGCATCCGGTCTTGCCGACAAGCTTTCCCAGGCCATGATGGATGCCGAAATGGAAGATGAGGCACCTACCCTCAAGCTTGGTGATGCTTCCGTCGCCGCCCCTTTTACTTCGAAGCTTCGCAACGTCATGGCCATTCCCAATATCATCCGTCAAGGCCGTTGCACTTTGGTTGCCACCATTCAGATGTACAAAATTCTTGCCTTGAACTGTCTCATTAGCGCCTACAGTTTGAGTGTCCTGTACTTGGAAGGTATCAAGTTTGGAGACACTCAGATGACCATCAGCGGTTTGCTCATGAGCGTTTGCTTCCTCTCCATCTCTCGCGCCCAGTCTGTTGAGGGTCTCTCCAAGGAGCGTCCTCAGCCTAACATCTTTAACATGTACATCATTGGTTCTATCCTCGCCCAATTCGCAATTCACATCGTCACCCTCATCTACATGGCCAACACCTGCGACGAAATTGCTCCGTAAGTATGCCTTAATCTGTTGTGTCTGGAACAGTACGCTAATTTGCATTTTCTGCAGTCGCTCCGAAGCTGTCGATCTTGAAGCCGAGTTTGCCCCGTCGCTCCTCAACTCTGCCGTATACCTCCTCCAGCTCATTCAGCAGATTTCCACCTTCGCTGTTAACTACCAAGGCCGCCCCTTCCGCGAGTCCATCACGGAGAACAAGGGCATGTTTTACGGTATCATCGGTGTCACGGCTATTGCATTTTCTTGCTCTACCGAGTTCATCCCCGAGCTGAACGAACAGATGAAGCTCGTCAAGTTTACCGAAGAGTTCAGGTTCAAGCTCACTGTTTCCATGGTTGTTGACTTTGTGGCTTGCTATTTCGTTGAGATTGTCTTCAAGTATCTATTTAGCGACTTGAAGGCCAAGGATATTGCCGAGAGGAGACCTGATCAGCTTGAGAGGGAGAGAGTCAGAAAGGAGGCTGAGCGGAAGGAGAAGGAAAAAGAGGAGGCGAGGAAGGATGCTGAGAAGGTCGCAGAGTTTGAGAGGAAGTTGGAGGAGCAAAAGAGGAAGTTGTCTGCTGCTTGGAGTGGAAACGCGCAGGCAGTACGGAATTAGATTGTATGGGTAAATAATAGACGGGGGAGGTAGAAGGTTGTTATTATTATGTGAGAGTGATGGGTAATATTGGTTGGTTTGGGTTGGTTTGGGTTGGACTCGGCTGGTGTTTTCTTTTTCTTTTTCTTTTTTTGCCAAGGGATAAAATGATTGCTTTCCTCTTTTATTCTTGTCTGTATAAAAAGAATATCATCGGGCTTTCAGATTTTGCAAGGATGACCAAAATTTATGGAAATTGTAAAGAGAAAAAGCAGTCCAGGAAGGTCGGTCGATGGAGTTGAGAATTTTCATAAATATAAAAAAAGACAATAATGCAAAGAAAGCTAATGTTACAAAAAAAGTCACGACGAGCAAAGCTCCCAGAAAAGAAGCAAGCAACCAGTTCTACCTTTTTCGCTTCACCCCCTTTTTTGCAAAGCTGGACTGGTACCAACATGTGAAAAAACCACCATCCCCAATTTAGCCTATATCCCGCATACACAACAAACCCTGAAACCCGCGTGTATCACCGAGTATCTTGCGATTATGGTTCAAAGAGTTAAGGTTTGGGGTATTTTAAAAAGTGTGCTTTAATTTTTATTTTTTTCCCTATCCCACACAATCACACAGTCTTTTTTGTATTATATAAACCACAAAAGAAAAGACTTTTTAGTTGCCGGGGTTGGCAGCAACGAAAGCCTTACCCTTCTCAATGTTCTTCTTGAGGTCAGCGAAGCAGGCCTCGAGGAGCTTCTCCTCAACGGCATCAACCTTGCCGACGGGGAGGACCTTCTCAACACCGTTGGGGCCGAGCTCGACCTTGGAGGAGAAGAACTCGATGCCCTGGTCCTTATAGAGGGGAGAGTCAACGAAAGTGGGCTCAATGACACCCTTCTCGCCGGAAGCGGCGCGGAGGACGGACTCGGCCATGCGGGCACCGGCCATGGCCATGGAGAGGGTAGCGGAGCCGGCACCGTCCTTGGCCTTGACGACCTCATCACCGCCGAACTGAACGCGGTTGACGAGGGCATCGTTGGAGGAAAGCTCGGGGTGGTTGCTCTGGCTGAAGAGGGGGACGATGGTGACGCCGGAGTGGCCGCCGACGACGGTGATGTTCTCATCCTTGGGATCGGTGTTCTTGATCTCGGAGACGAAGCGGGAGGCGCGAACGACGTCGAGGGTGGTGACGCCGAAGAGGCGCTTGGGGTTGTAGACGCCCTTGGCCTTGAAGACCTCGGCGCAGATGGGGACGGTGGAGTTGACCGGGTTGGAGATGATGAGGACGTTGGCGTCGGGGGCGTTCTCGGCGACGGCCTTGGAGAGGTCACGGACGATCGAGGCGTTGGTGTTGAAGAGATCGTCGCGGGTCATGCCGGGCTTGCGGGGGACACCGGCGGGGATGAGGACTACCTCAGCGCCCTTGAGGGCGGCGGCGAGACCGGAGGGAGTGGCATCGTAGCCCTTGACGGTGGACTTGGTGTTGACGTGAGAGACATCGGCGGCGACGCCTGGGGAGAAGAAAAGTTAGATGGTTCGGACGGTTTTTTTTTTTTTTTTTTTTTTTTGAGGGAAAAAAAGATGGGATGATATGATGACGTACCAGGGGCACCACGGATATCGTAGAGAGCGAGCTCAGTAACTCTGGGGTTGAGCTTGAGGAGGAGAGAGAGGGGCTGGCCAATGCCACCGGCAGCACCGAGAACGGTGACCTTGGAGAGCTGGAGAGGTATATTAGATATGAGGGAGGTTGTCGTCGTTGGCGGGGCTTTGAGCGCTTACATTGCGGGCCGACGCCGAGAAGGCGCGGGTCTGGATTCTAGAAGCCATGAACATTTTGACTGAGCTTGCTTTGCAGTGGTTCTCTATTAAAAACGACTGTGTGGTTTGCCTGTGTGGTCTAGGAGAACGGGGTGGGAAAAGTATAAAAACAAGAAAATAAAATAAAAAAACAACAAACAAAAGTCGAACTCTGGGGAGGAAAAAAAAAATACTAACAGGCTGAGAACTGTCCCAATTGGTTGGCAACAAAAATGCGGGATGAACTGGGGGGCAAGGGCGGGCGGGTCGGTTGAGGTAAAAAAAAAAAGTTGCAACCCGGTCCCTTATTGGCTTAGCTCCGTTGGGAGCTTTGGAGGGTGAATCGGTGATCAGTTCACGGACCATATTCGGAAGGATCGGACATCGGAAAATCCCGCGAAAGGGATTGGTTGGACAGGGTGAGCATTGGTTCTACGGTCCACTTTGTTTCTTCTCTCCGCTTCCGCGAACTGGGAGCTCACGAGCTGCCATTGCCGAACTCGGGATTCATGTGTTCTTTGGCAGCAACGACGGGACTGACGGGTGTTTTTTTTTTGTTTTAAACCTGCAGGAAATTTAAACTTTGGAATAAACCGTTCACAACCCCCCAATTGACGGATGTCCCAGACTCCCAGTTCTTGGATTTCGGTTTGTTTTCGCTCTTCGTTTTCGGATCTCTACACAAATCCCGAAATCCAATTATCACGAAGCCCCATTGACATGCCGCGACACCCGCCAATTACCTACGAATACTTTAGGTCTTTTCATGTTCCTTCCCCGTCCCTATCGAATGATACACTCAACATCGATAGTGTATGATCCTGAACACCTTTTTTGATTCTTTTGCTAAAGATGTCGACAATGTTGACCCCACACAACAACCGGTTTCTTGGCATTGACGCCGGCAACTTTCTGTCATGATCCCTGTCGACGATTTTCTGGGGGGATCCCTTGAAAACAAACATCTCGGGTCAATTCAACGCGAGAATCGCTGCATCACTTCAAACTATCCGGACGACGAAACAGCTCGTGGCTACAACCTGGGTTAATGTTATACCTACACACCGTCCTCTGGGAACAGCTCTCCACAACCATGGCCTCAACTGCCGTCCTGAGACCAGAAGTCTCCAATTATGAGACATTGCCCACATACCCTGGCTTTGTTCTGTTTCGATAAAAATTCGTTGAGCAATGACTTTCAGCGACAGCTATTTGGGCGAGAGTTTTGGGCATCAACTGCGCTCTCCTTCTCTTACACAACCATCACAAACTCAAAATGGCCTCCAATATCGACCCCAACCCTGACGACTAGGATACTTTTTGCGACCAGTGTAAGCAAGTCGACATCGATGGCTTGCTGGAGCTTTCCCGCCGCGTTTATCAGTCAGACTTGGAAAGAGAGCAACCCACAATTTTCCCCAGAAGGAGGGGAAAACCTGTATTTCACCCTGGATTGACATTCGACGGCTTTGATCCCGTTAGGACTGCGCTCCTCTAAAAGTGCAACTGGCGTTGGGACTACTCAACAGTCTTGACTTTGATCACATCGTCCCAGTGGTGCAAGCTATGTCAGTTCTTTAACAACTGCTATCAAACTCTTTCGCCAGAGGCACGCAAGCGGATGAGCCAGTCCAAGTCTGGATTGCGGATTGCTGGATTTCGTCCCATTAGACGAAACCCCAACACTCTTCCCTATATTGGACGCGTCTTTTCTGTGGTTATGCATATACCTGCAAATTTCCCGGCGGCCACCCACATACTGTCTTTCTCGTGGAATTTGAGGAAGTCGATATTGGTCATCATTTGGGAGGCTGCAATGTAATCTTTCTTCCCCAAGACCCAGTCGCATCACTCGCATGTCGGTACCCCAACACCCTTGAGTACAACATGGTCCGCTCGTGGCTGGAACAGTGTGATAGTAACGATTCTGGCAAGCACTTGGGGTGCAGGACACCTCCATTGGTCTCATTACCCCATGATTTCAGGGTGATAAATTGTGACACTCGGTGTATTGTACCCTGGAGAAATCTGCAGTCAGCCTTATATACAGCCCTCAGCTACGTCTGGGGTATTGCCGACACGACGCTGTGGCCAGACCCGGGCAAACTCCCTGACACAGCACCACTCGTCATTGAAGACGCAATCAAGGTCACAAAAGCCCTGGGGTGTGACGGTCCTGGAATGGGCCCTGCAATAGCACAGGTAATCCGAGGATTTGGACGAAAATACTAGATTGAAGAAGTATAAGGAAGAAGCCGAAGGCTTCCTTGCAAGTGGGTCGCCCCACTTGGTGCATTCCGCGGCTATCTAATCTATCTATTGTCACATGACATGTCACATGCAGAATCGTGGCATGGGGCTGCGATTTCTCTGGATCGACAAGTATTGCATTCCACAAGACGATGAAGAAGCCCGATGGGCTCATGTCTAGATGATGGGTATGATTTATCAGCGATCCTATCTCACCATTATTGCAGCCGCTGGAGACAGGCCCTCGTATGGGCTTCCAGCGGTAAGCTCCCGCAAAAAGAAGTCCCGACCCTTTGTTAAACTTCAGCCCAACGTCCATGTAATATCACCACCCGATCATTGTTGGGATTCGTATTTGGAGCGCACCTTCGAGTCTTTAAAGTGGAGGACCCGCGGCTGGACCTACCAAGAAGGGGCCTTATCCAAGAGGCGGCTGTTGTTCACAGATTCTCATTTATATTTCGAGTGTGCCGCTGGAAAAGCACAACCCCCCTTACGCTGGCCATATCTCAACTGGCAAGATGCGGCGAAGCTTGAGTATGAGGGTTCAATGCTGTTTCCTCCCATTTTCTCGCCCAAAAATCCCAGTCTCGAAATAAAACGGTGCATAGAGGACTTCTGGCCCAGTTTTCACCAACGACAGCGATGCCTTGGCTGCGTTTACCGGCGTGTTGAAAGAATTTGAGCGCCTAGAACGACCACTACATCACTTGTGTGGTGTTCCCCTTCTGGACGATACTGAAGGCTGTCAGATTTAACGAGGCCTAGTCAGAAAGCGGTTAAGGTTGATGATGGCTCGTATTCCACTGTTTCCTGAATCTGTGAGAAGTCGGAGCTGAGAAAAGTCAGTAAAGGCTGAACAGTTAGATACAGGGGCTGAACTATTAGCTACAGGAGCTGAGCAACCAACTAAGTTCAGCAAAGAGAGAAAAGGATTCTGTCTCATCACTGTGCGTAATATAAGTATCAGCTTCATTGAGCAGAGAAGCAAGAGCAACAATCAATCAACTTTCTCAAGACAATCATCTGAAGTCCACATCCTGAAGAGTGCAGTGTTTCTGACAAAGGCACCCTCGAGACACGCTTTCTGCTTGGGGGCCTCCGGTGGAATATCCGAAATCTGTTCAACAAGGTCGGCAACGGTGCTATAGAACGCCGAAGAGGATTTCCAAGCTGGTCTTGGGTCGGTTGGAAAATTGCGTCAGATAATCTTGTTCCGATGTCGAGTGGTTGGGATAATTGGGAGATTCCCTCCAGACGGGATATCGTTCTGCGAATAGCAGATATTACCGTTGAGTTCGACAATGGTTACGTGATTGGCTGGGAAGATAAAGCCCGTGATATCCTTGAGCAAGCTGGAACGGGTCACATCCCCCGGGTTCTCAGGATCACTGGGTTCACATTTCGTATCAAATTACGAGCGCAAGAGTTTTGCTCAATTGGAGTTCCTCTCAAGCTGTTTTCCCATCATTACCAGCTGCAGTACTACAACGTTCCACACATGTGGATGATTCGCCCGCTGCATCTCAAAGTTGCGCAGAGTTGCTACGGATTACCAGTGGAACTGCCATCATCTGCAGGTGATTCCCAAGAATATTATGAGTTCACCTGCCTGCTGTTTGATTCTCTGGATGAAACATATCACGAATTGGCGCCTTCAAAGGAATATCAGGCATTTAGAGTCATGCTACTCCACCATAACGAGGAGGAAGACACCTATGAAAGGATAAATTGGTTGCACCTCTCACTGCGAAAGCCCCTAGAATGGAGCTTTGAGCCAGGCTCTGAAAAGTTCCCGGACCCAACGTGGAAGATGGAAACAATTCGGTTGGCATAACGGGTCATTTTTGGAATCTCAGGGCAGCCACGTTATTTTCCCCGGAAGATACCACTGGTTGGGAACTTGGGATAGTTTGAAAGATTTTTTCTACAATTGTGATCAATTCAACCGCCTATCTACTGAACTCTCAAATCATTCAACATTGCACCTCGTGTAAGCGCACCTGAACACCGCTGCCGCTTCTGTTCTCTATTGTATGATGAAATTTTAACGGCGCATCTGCCGGGTCCTCTGCGTTCTCGATTCTGTCATACTTTTGGAGCAGCCTAACCACAACGTAAGCTGCTTTTGTTCGCGCAAATTGTTCTGTGTTTTTGTCAGCTATTTGTCATTTCACAGACATAATAGGGGGAACCTACGACCCAAACATTGTCTCACGCCCCCACCAAACGGAATAAACTCGAACCCATGCTTCCTTCCACCTCCCTCCTCCCACCTCTCCGGCTTAAACTCCTCCACGTCCGCACCCCACAAATCCTCTCGTCTGGTCATCGCATACGTCGGAATCAGGACTTGCTGTCCCTGAGGAACAAACATTGGTTCATCACCATTCAGTCCGCCTCCGCGAGGGAGAACCGTATCCCGAATCGCCACGCGCTCATTCAGCGGAATAACAGGAGCCATCCGCAACGCCTCGTTGATAACAGATGTCATGTACGGGATATTGTCTCGCAACGACTTGAACTCGATGTTTTCTGGCGACTCACCAAATTCCCGCAAACAATCATCTCTCAGCTTATTAAACACCCTCGGGTGTCTAGCCAAAAAGTAAAATATCCACCCAATCAACGCAGCAGTCGTGTCTCTCCCCGCAGTCAGAATATTCAGCGTCTGACTCCGCAGTTCGACCGGGTCCTGCGTCAATTTGGCCAGCTCGTCCAGCAGGATGTAGCGGGAGCTTGAGCCCTGGCCGGTATCTTGTCTGATTCCCTCGAGGTATTTATCTCCCCTCTTTAGTCTCAGCTGGACAAACCACTCTGCATATGCGTGGACCGCCGCACAATGCTTATTGAACTGTTTTGTAGGCAACAACCACCGATACTTCCACAGTGCACCCCGAGTCTCGATCCAAGCCTTGCCTGCATCCATGTGTATCCCGATATTCGCTCGATCAGGCGGGGCTAGGCCGGGCAGCGTTGGCAAGACACTACGAGAATCTGGGTTTTGAGAGTGGACTGAGTATCCGTAGATTAGCTCCGTGGTGATATCCATTGTCATGTTGTAGAACAAGGGTTGGAGATCCACGACCGACGTCCAGCCGTCCTCGTTTGTTGGCAGAGAATTCCTGTCAATGGCATCGAATAGAGGTTTGACGTGACGCTCAATGAGGTCCAAATCGTTGATTTGATCTTTGGTGAACTGAGGCCTGACCAGCGCTCTGGAGTGCTTCCATTCTTCTCCTCTGGAAGTAAATACGCCATCGCCAAATAAAGGCTGCCAGGATGCGGTGCGTGCCTCGCCTACGTCCCAGTCTGAAGAGTTGGTAGCGAGCATGGCCTGGACGTTGACTGGGTCGCGCGTGGTTATGAGCTCGTAGTCGGCGATGGGCACGATGACGGTGTGAACGTCGTGGCCCATTTCTGAGTTGATTGACGAGACGACGTATTGGGGGCCTTTGCCTTCGTTGGTGGCTTTGACGGACTCGATCAGTCGACCGAATCCGAGGAAACCCTTCTTGGCCATTCGGGGCGCGGGGGAACATTTTCGTGAGGTGGCTTTGAGGTCGTGCTCTTCAGCGAGGAGGCGCTTGGAACGGGCGGAGAGGAGGAATTTGAGGGAGAGGAATAGCGTGCCGCAGATTAGGAGAGGGATGATCATGGTGATGATGGGAGAAAGGGAAAGGATTTCCTATGCATTTGGGTTGTTGGACGGGTACAAGGGGAGTGTACTTTGGTGACGATGTTGAGGTTTTCCCCCTGGATGGTGCAACGTCTTGGTTTTGGTCTCATTCCGCTCTCTAAAAGGGGCGACGAGTTGGTTCCCAATATCATGGATTCTTTCAACTTGTTTAGGTGGAGGGTTTTGTCAAAGCCTGACAATTCACTTGGTCCAACTACAGTCTGGCAGATTGGAACGACAAACGAGCAAATCGGGTTGAGTAGCCGGCGTCGATAAAACTCTCACCCAACAAGACTTTATTGATCAATTCACACATGGCTTCCTCCCTTGGCTTTCTGTGGCTCAACTCCAATGAGTGCCGGACTCCGGATGCTCGAGTCAATGTCGTCCTCCGTCGACAACGGACGGCATGCACCGGCCGGCTTAACTCGCCTTTATTTCACACTACTTGCTTCCCGAATTATTTCGTCATTCAGATATCCAAACAAGCCCAAAGGAGGCCAGGTCTGAAAATCTAATACCAGCTGGACCACTGCCTTTTGAGACTTTCGTCTTTATGAATCATGGTTCTCTCCAAATATCGACGGACAAGAACCGGAACTCCGGTTGGGATTGCATCCACCACCAAACCTGCTCGGAAAGTAATCCGACTTGTCTCAAATAGGCTCCGGGATTACCTGACCTCTCTCCTCTTCATTCTTATCATACTATCCGGGTGTTTCCGAATCATTTCCAAATTATGTACTTTATATCTCTAAACCCCTTCCTTCTTCGTCTTTCTATTTTTCTCTTCTTCTTCCTTCTTTCTTCTTTTTTCACCTTCCTTCTTCTCCATTTTGTCCATCACCACCGGGAAAAGTCCAACAGCAGCAGCAGCAGCAGCAGCAACCATGCTGTTCCGCAAGTCCTCCCTACTAGCGGCGGTGCTGTCAATCCTCTTTCCGTCCATGGGAATATCAGCCCCAATCGACGCCCCAGAAATCCCCCCTCGCTACAGCGGGGAAGCCCAAAAGCTCGCAGACCCAACCTACGGCCCCATCCCCGGCGAGTCCGACCTATACAACTACTACTGGGGAACCGGCCGTCCTTTCCCCGGAAACATCAGCGATCCAATCTTTCCAACCCGCCACGGCCCTCCCGGACCAGACGACTGGACATGGCAAAATCTTCTGTCAGCCGAATGGCTCATCTTTGAGTTTTACCAACAAGGAATTGAAGCATTTTCTCCACAAGACTTTGTTAAAGCCGGAATGCCAAATACTACTTATCGTCGGCTAATGGAAATCCGAAACAACGAAGCGGGTCACTTACGTATCTTTCAAAACCAAATTTCTCCTACTTCTATTAAACCGGGACGGTGTCAGTATAGGTTTCCGTTTACGGAACCGGTCGGGTATTTAGCGCTCATGACGGTTCTTGAGATTTCTTCAATGGCTTTTCTTACGGGATTAGTTCAACAACCTACTATTTCTTTTGGCAAAGGAGCAATGTTGGCTATTGCTGAAGTTGAGACTCGTCACGAAGCATGGGCTTTGATTGATATTTGGAAAACGTCTCCGTTTGGTGGACCAGCGGATACTATATTTCCTTTTGCCAATGAGATTTTGGATAGTACTAATGCGTTTATCATTCCGGGGAGTTGTCCACCGGAAAACCCAGAGTTTCCGCATCCTAGACAAAAGTTACCCGGGTTAACAGCAGGAAAAAACACTGCTTCTCTTGTCCCGGGGAGTAATATCAAGTTGGAGTTTCCGGACCCAAAAAATCAACCTAGGTTTGATTTGTATAAACAGTATTATGCGGTTTTCTTTCATGGGGTTTTGAATGTGAGCGTAGAGATTGATACGAAGGGGTTTCCGGGTAGGGAGATTTGGGTTACGATTCCAAAGGGGTTTGAGACGAAGGGGGTTATTGTGGCACTTATTGCGGATGTTTGGGGGGCGCCGGGGAAGGAAAGTGTTGTGGCGGGGCCGGCGGTTATTTTGGAGCAGCCGAGTAGGCTTGCTACTGCGCTTTTGAAGAACGGGGGGAATTAGGGGGGGGGGGTGTATTTTTGTGAGAGGGAATTTGTATGTATGTGTGCAGGGAGAGTTTGTATTGTATGTACGTGTGAGAAAATGCGTTAATATAGTTTAAGAGAGTGTTTATATATAAGGACTAGTTAGTAGATAGATCAAAAGGTATGTAAATTAGTTATATATGGGTTTCATTCTTGGAAAAGGTAATCAAAGTCAGGATGTAGAGTGGCGGTGTTTGGTGATGGAAAAACTTGTACTGGAAATCGGTCTTGTGGTAGAAGTTCTCCTCGGAGTTATTTCAAGAGAAAGATCAGGAGGAGGAATATAATATATGTATGTACAGACCTTTCCGTCATTACTTGAGGTGGATCTTTTTGTTTTTCTCTTGTTTCGATTTGGTTGATATCTTCCAGTGGGATTGACGTAGTTTATTTTGCCTTGATTGTAATTAAACGCTATAAACCGACTAAACATAAAAGAATGCGAGGGTTTATCAAGGCTTTTTTGATACTGAATCAAGTATTTCTCGGTTGATCTATGTAGGTACCTATTTAGGGACTCCTTTAGAGACACCTTTCATGAACTCAGCTTGCAATTCCCAAAGCTGCGCTACGTATCTTCTTGACTTCTTCCAAGACAAGGAGAATTTGAAATCTTATCCTCGGTATTAATATGAACCGTGGCATAAACTCTCTATCATAATTTAGTATATAAGCTCTTTAATCAATAGTAGCAACAACAACAGCACCACGGCATTCAAAATCACCAAAAAGGGCGTGTGGCTCAGTTGGTAGAGCGCCCGCTTTGCATAATTACCGTGACAAGCATGCGGAAGGTCCCCGGTTCGATTCCGGGCTCGTCCAAGATCAAAATCTTTCAGTAGAGAGACTGGTGGTGTTTCTTCAGTTTTTTTTTTTAGTAATGCGGAACACGCTGTCGATGCATCCGGAAACGGCGGCCTTCCTAATCGGGTATGGCGCTCCGTCAGATTCGCGTCCTCGCACGGCCCCGCTGCGCGCGCCGCATAAATAGAGCCCTCTCCTCTTCGACGTCCCTTTCTTGTACTCTCGACTTTCTTCCTCTCCCACATCGCCTTCGCTCGGTCCCTGCCTCCTCATTCCGTTCGGCTTTTCCCCCTGGCCACCTTTCATTCTGCAGCTCGCCCGCGTTCTGACGCCCGCGCTCTGCATACCCTTTTCGCCAAGCTGGATGCATTGTTCCAACCCTCTTTGGCGTCTCCCAGCCGTGCGCCGTCACCCGTCTCGCGCAGCGATGCTGGTTTTTGCAGTTCATTCTCATGAGCTATCGGCCGGGACGTTTCCAGTCTTCACGGTGCGTTACGATGGCAACTCTTGACTCGACTGCGGCAGTCTCGACTCCAGCTCAACGCTCGAGCTGCTCAACACCCGCTTGGTTTTCCTCCTGAGCGGCATCTCACCTTGCCCATCGCCCACCCTCCATCGCCCTGCCTGCCAGCGTACATCCTTTCGCCCGCAAAATCAGAACCCATGTCCACCAGGTAGGCCCCCATTCCCCCATTCCCCCATTCAGCTCGCAAGGCTTGCGCATCCTGACCAGTCACAAAATTGCCGCAGGTATCGATTGCGTCGAATTGCTTAGTGCATGCATCCAGGCGTCTCAGTCTGCGGATCAGAGAGCCTGCCTTGGCCACAATCGGACCGAATGCTAGCGCGGCTGCAGCGAGACATGCAGGCGGTCGGTGACGAAAGCGGCGGATCGGCCTCTTGAACCACCTGCGGTCAACTTCCGGGCCACATCCCGCCGGATCCAGGATGCAGCGGGCAGGGTCTGCAAGACCTTGTTGACACGGAGGGCGGCCGATGCGGCCCCGAAGAGATGACGTGGCCTTGCTGCCTTCGCTCTTGCGACGGCGAGGCAGATCGGGCCCATGGAAACGGCGAGATTCTGCCTTGTCATGGGCGGTGCCAGAGGCGGAACAAAGAGGGGGAAGGCGCATACGGACAGATTCGGGAAGGCGTCGCAGGAGGACACGCATCAACACTACTTCGGCAAAGCCGCTCTGGGCGACCCCGGGCGACCTCGTGGACCATGCGATGTTGGTCAAGGGTCGTGATTCGTGGCGATACGACGTCCTGCGGCCGCTCCCCTTTGCCCGGGCCTCTCCTTGCTGTCTCGGCAATTGCATGATTGGCAGAATTACGATGGACTGGTGAGCCGATGCCCCCGCCACCCGTCACTCACAACCCCGCGACCCCCGTACCCCCTGAGTCCTGCATACGACCAGGCGTTTCACGACCGAGCACGTTTCCTGCGAGCCCGTCAGGATGGTGGAGAGGAGGAGAGAATGGAGGGCTGTGTCTAGGCTCCTTGCCGATTTTGAGGTCGAGTCGGTCTTTCTGCGCGCACGACGCAAATATATTGCGCTCGTTCCCCGGCTCCCCAGCAGGACGAAGATGACCAGCTTGCACGCCAAATGCCCCTAGGAACTGTTCTTTTTGCAGCCTTTCTCGTCCCCTTTCCACTTCAACAACGCGGTATCCAGCCACGAGCGCAATGTCAGTCTCCCTCGACAACCAGACCTTTTACAACCCTGCTGCGGCGACAGGCCGCAAGCCTGCGAGCCGTGGTCCTCGGGTTCGAGAGGGGGGCCCCTCTGCAGCGATCTTTGGGGTTCCTTTGTCCCCGCCGCTGCGGCAGAATGCGCACGATCCTCAATGCAGCAGTGCTGGGGAGTCGCAGGCCGATGCCATCCTGATCCCAAGCGACGACGATGACGACCTCGTTGGCCGATCCGACACATCTTTCGAGTCGCTTGACGAGCTTCTGCTAAAGGCGCGCGCCAAGGTTGAATCTGGCCGTGTTACTGGTACAGGTATGTGCCTGGATCTCGCATTTCTCGGCAGGCCAACCTATTGGCATGTCTGAGCAGGCAATTGTGTCGACACTGCTTCCAACGATAACGACGTGCCAGAACCTTCAGTTACCAGTGGACCTGGCCTGGACCGCGAGTTTGCAAACCAGCAGCAACGGCTGGCCGGCTGTGCTGAGTTTGGGCCAGGACCGGCATCCGCTGCCGACAACGCTTCGCACGATGCCACCGCTCCAGAGACGGACGCCGCCTCCCTCGCCGATCCTGCCGTGCCGCCACAAGCGGTGGAGAGCCGGGTACCCATACCCATGCTGCCAGGCGACGAGAGCACTAGCGAGCTCGAACCGGCAGATGCCGAGCCACGCCCTCAGCTCCAGAGCCCAAGCGGCACCGCCCCCGGTCGTGGGTCCGGCAGCTGCAGCCTCTCTCAACATCCTGATCACCATGACGACGATCTGGCGAGTGACCCAGAACGACGTCATCCTCTCGTTCCGGAAGACAGAGAGCAGGATGAGGATAACACCCCTTCCCCCCCAGACCATCAAGCTGCGTCCAAGTCGACCAGTGAGAAGATGACGCAGCAGCAGAGCAGCCCGGTTCTGGCGGCAGAAGCCTTGCCGGTGAAGCTTGCGGGGATCCTCCTCAACCCCGGCACTAGGACGACGCGTCGGAAGCAGGTGCCGTTCAGCCACGACGCGAAGCAAGGCCCCGGAGCAACAAGGGCCAGCAGCACCGAATGGCCCGACGGAGAAGGGGTCAGCCTTCAGTAAAACATCGGTCGTCGTCGGCGGCGGTGGCGTTGCGACACTGACGAGGAGGAGGATTGCTCTCGTATTGTGGGAAGCGACGCCGAGCAAGGCAAGGATGAGAATGTCGTTCAGCCGCCACGAGGGAAGCGCCGCAAGGTAAACACAGCGCCCAAGATGCAGGCTGACTGGTATCACAACCGTCTTGGCATGCGGGGATTGAAACTTGAAATCAGTGACGGCCCTCACCCATTGGTCAGGAGAAAATAACGCCATTACCGAGCTGAAAGTAATAAACGCTGCATTTGCGCCATCATCACCATGTGTGGGACGGCTAGACATGGACAAAAGTGATGGAAGAAAATGAAGGATCCTCTTGTATGCTTCAATAATGCACGGGCAGACCTATAACTATAGTCGTATAGTGGTATATTCGTCCAGTTGCAGGGTCGAGGATATTGGACGTGGGAGAATGATCTGCAGCCTGTGGCTGCATGTTGTGGAATAATACGTGTTGCACCGATTCGTCAAAATTTTTCGTGTTCCTCTTTCTTCTTTTTCTGCACGCACGAAAATGGTGACGCTTTGTTGGCCCTTGCCGGTAGCAGCGAACCAGTAACCATTCTCGGAGAATACAACCGCTTGCACAGGGACGCCGAGCTCATATTTTGCCACTTGTTACTCGTCTGTAGTGTTGAAAATCTTGATATCTCCAGACTGGGTTCCGGTGCCCTTGGACGTGTAGGCATCCAATACTAACGCGTCCCATTCATCTTGGAAGGCTTTTGAGGACAGGGTCGAGTTCTTCGTCGGTTCCGGGTTCTTCGCCCAATGTAATTTAGGATATGGCGCTTCTCGAACACGGTTCCCGTCTTTCTCGACACAACAGGTTCTTCGGGAACCTCTCCAGAAACTGTAATCAATTGTTAGTGCGCTTCTATATATAGTGATTGTCAGTTAGTAAGGTACGTGCGGAGAGCATTTTGAGAGTTGTTCTGAGTGGTTGGAGTTGGATATTTGATGTTTTCTTTAAAATCACGGTTTCGACTTGGAATTTTTTGGGTAGCCTGTCGCGGGAGGCTGAACAACGCTGTGCTTGGATGCCAAGATGCTCACCAAAGTCTAGAGCTTTTCGCTGGTACACAAAGGCTTCAAATATTAAACCCAAGAAAGAGTGGGAACAAGGACTGAGGTTACCTGATTATTTTATCTTTGGGCGTTCTGGAAAGCGGTTTCTGGAAGGTGGCAGGCCGCGGGAAATTTTTTGCGAGGTGGTGAGCCGTGTTGTTGGTGTGATGGAAAAGGGGGAAGTGGGTCTACGTTTCCGGGGTGACTGCGCCAAGGCAATGCATGTTCAGGGGTTGACATCAGATATGAAAATGAAATAAGGGCCGTCAATTCCTATATGTAATAGCAAGCCACGGTGAATCTTTCATTGCTGTGGCGGGAGGATCCGTGCATTGAGCATCGATGAAGCCAAGTCGGTGAGCTTCAGCGCATCCTCCTTGCAGAAATTGCCATGAACGAGAAACTCCATGTGCATCTGAGAGAGCAATTCTTGCTTGAATGAGCGTATGGTCTCGACAGTCACGGCAGGTAGCTCAGCTCCGATTTTCTCGATAGAACTGCCACCATCAACTGTGAGCCAAGTCATGTAGTTAACAATTTGGCGCTTCGGTGCCGAAAGCTCCCAATTACGGTAACTTCGAACCAGACGCTCCTTGACGATAGCAAACCTCTCATCCTTCACTTCAAAGTTCCGCACAGTCGCCAAGACCTCTTCCAGAAGAACAGCGAGCTTGTCATTGTAACCAGAGACATAGAGATAGATTCCCTTGACGTCGCTATAGACGGTATATACCAAGCCGGCCAACTTGGCATCGTAAGAGTATTCCTCGAGAGCGTCCTCGATGAGGTCCGTCACAAGTCTTGCCTTTGCCTGGCTGGCTGCACCATCAATGGCAGGAGTTCTGCACCACATAACAAAGGTACCGTTGGGCACCCAGAAAGTGTCGTCTTTCTTGAACCACGCCCGCGCCACCTTATCATTTCGGATAATTTTGGGCGCGACTGCGGGTGTGTGAACTTCCTTCTTCTCAACGTCCAGCTTGGTGGGGATAAAGTGGTTATGGTGCGGGAGGTGAAGCTTAGCAGTACGACTCGCCATGGCCGTCCTGATCTCATCCATCAGCTGCTTCGGGATAGTACGGCGGGTATACTCGGTTCCGTACCACTTTTCCTTGTCTTATATCCGGCTCGGCGACATCGTCGTCAGCCAGCCCGATGGGATAACGGGCGGCGTCTGCCACTACGACTTGATCAAGGCAAAGTTGGATGGCAAGTTTGAGCATAAAGGCTTCCTCAGACCACCTCCGGAGGTGCTCCTCAAAGCGCTTACCAAAACCCAGGCCTATCACGAGCGGAAAGACTCCAGATCTGTACCAGGAATCTCTCAGGAAGCTCGAGAACTACCCGGCTGAAGCCGACCGGGAATACGCAAGACAAACCCTTGGATGGCTTCTATGTGCCCGCAGAAAGCTCAAGTCGGACGAATTTCTCACCGCCGTATCGCTTGCCGTGCCATCAGACGGTCATTTGGCCAAAGAGCAAGTCTTGGGACTCTGCCAAAATTTTGTCATTTTTGATCACGCACTCGATACCTTCCGTTTTGCACATCTCTCAGTCAGAGAATTTTTAGAAAAACAGCCGGAATATGCTTCATCTTTGGCCAAAGCCTGGGCTGCGGAGAGTTGTCTCCTGATTTTGATTGGCCGTGCTAACGATGACCAGTCAAATCATCTCACTTCAGAGTGGAAGGATCCCGCGATCCAAAACGACACATTGACCTCGTACGCAAGTATATACTGGGTGCCACATTGCCAGGCGGCCGCCTCACAAAGAAGTCGAAGCCAACTGAAAGCATTCATATCTCATTTTATGTCAAGCAGTATAACCCAAGGATCGCCGCCATTCATTTTATGGAGTACGCAATTAAACAGCCTCCCATACGATATCCACTTCCGAATTCAAAATAGACTGGAAGATTGCCGCAGTACGCCACAGTCTTCGCCAATATTTACTGCTTGTGCATTTGACATTCCCGAAGTAATTGAACAGAGCAACGCTAGTTTGGTAGATGCTAGCCTTAGAAACGCTAAAGGCAAGAGTTGTCAGCACATTGCCGCGGAATATGGGAGTCAGCTGATGGCCGACTTTGATTACAGCTGTCATCATCTACATTGTTGTAACCCTCCTCGGCCGCCCTACTATACCGGTAGGTTACGGAGGTTCCTTGGCATTGCTGTTGTCGTGTCGGGTGACCTGGCACACTGTACTGGATGCCGTCAGCGGGGACCGTGTGACAATTCTCAGAAGTTGCAGTTACGCCAGCTTTGGCGCAATCGCTGGACACATGAAGCGAGCGCGGACGTACGAAGCCCTGTCCCGCGATTACTACTGGCCTGGGATGCTCACCTACGTGGAACGGTGGGTGTCCAACTGTCACACCTGCACCCGAATTACTGCTTCCCGCGAGGCTCGCCAAGGAGTCTTGAGACCACTGCCAATTCCTGAAAGATCTTGGAAAGATATATTGATGGACTTGATCACACACCTGCCAAAGAGTGAAAGCTACGACACGATACTGGTTGTGGTCTGCCGCCTGACTAAGATGAAACACTTTATCCCCTGTAATGACACCTGTGACGCCGAAGAAGTATCCAGCTTGTATCTGAAGCATATTTGGAAGCTACACGGACTGCCAACAACGGTAGTATCAGACAGAGGACCGCAATTTGTATCCGATTTCTGGAAACACTTGACTCGCCGACTGGCCTCAAAGGCACTACTGTCAACCGCATTTCACCCCGAAACCGATGGCCAGACCGAAAGAGCCAACTCCTTCCTAGAACAGTACTTGAGAGGACAGGTCTCTTACCTGCAAGACGACTGGGTACGGTGGCTGCCGCTCGCGGAGTTTGCTCTGAACAATGCCCTGAACGAAAGCATCAAAATGACACCGTTCTTTGCCAACTATGGTTTCCACCCCCGTATGGGATTCGAACCTGTGGTACCCGACAAGTCCCCCGGAGCCAGAGACGCTGAACAATTCGCATCGAGGATGCAAGAAATTCACGAGTTCCTGAAATCCGAAATCTGCATAGCCCAAGCCCGCCAGGAAGAGTACGCCAACCGGAAACGCAAGCCCACCCGCAAGTACTACGTCGACCAAGAAGTCTGGCTCGACGCCCGCAATATCAAGATGCTCCGCCCGCAGAAGAAGCTAGACTGGAAGAACTAAGGACCCTTCAAGATAACCAAAGTCATCAGCCCATACGCGTACAAACTGGAACTCCCTGCTTCGATGAAAAACCACCCCGTATTCCATGTCAGCCTGTTGCGCCCCGTATCAAACAATCCCCAGCCAGGCCAACGGCAAGACCCTCCACCACCAGTGGAGGTCGATGGCGTAGAAGAGTTTGAAGTTCAAGAAGTTCTGGACTCCCGTTGGGACCGCCGCGGTAGAGGAGGGCGCCCCCGTCTGAAGTACACCGTCAAGTGGACTGGATATGACCAACCCACTGAAGTGCCCGCCGACCATCTGGAGAACGCAAAGGAGGTTGTCCGGAACTTCCACCGTCGTTACCCTGACAAGCCCGGCCCTTGAACCAACATGGTGCGTCGACGGAGCTCCGCACCTAGAGAGGGGATACTGTCACGGCTGTTGCGCCGTGACTGCGGATATCCACTCAGTGGAGCTCGAAGCGTGTGGAGCACGCGTCAATGCGACCAAAAGATTTTGCATCTCGCCGCCGCGAGATCTATTTGTAGCTCTTCGAGCTACGTCTTGTCAATAGAGCCTGCCCGTACCTCACGGAATAGAGCCCAGACTGTAGTATAGCTGAATACAACTGTTAGTGTTCTACGAACCCTGCACTGCCCGTGACAGCGGGATCCGCTGAATCATTTCGACCCGAGATGATCTAGGCATAACAGTACGTATTTCTTCAGGTGGACAAGATGGATCTTTGATTAGAAATATGACTGCTAGAAATTCCTTAATAATATAGGGTCCGCATATACTGAGTAGCATAGGTCAGGTAGTCTCGTGCAAAGCTTTTCAATTCAGTACCAATCAAGTACCCGCCTTGCAATACAAATACCACCGTTGATCCAAACCATAATTTTAACTGCTCTGAACCATAATATATACAAGTAGTTTCACCTATTTTCATCATAATACCCAACCAAACATCATTGGTACTCATCACCTCATTTTCTTTGCCCGCGATGATCTCATTAGCCGTTCTGCAAGCTACAGCAAGAGCTTTAAAACGAAGCCTCAGCACGATGATCGTTATCACCTTTTAAAACATCAATATACAAAGTCACACCGGCGGTCTGACTGAAGCTCTGAAGGCAATGCGGAATCATCTGGGTCGTCAAGTTTCCAATCTTGGAGTCTTTGAAATTAAGTTTTCCTGAAAAGTATGGCCGAGAAGAGATGTCGATAACGGCGCGAGCGAGGGACTCGTCATGAGGAACATGGGCGTCTCTGAAGCGTTTGATTCCCTTGCGGTTGCCTAGGGCTTTGGAGAAGACTTCTCCGATAGCGAGGAATGTGTCTTGGGCGGTGTGGTGATCGTCTACTAGGTAGTACATGTATAATATTAGCTTAAAATGCGTTGTCTGATGATTTTGGACTGAAGTTGAAAGGGGATGTTCTTACAGGTGAGATTCCCCAAGGTACGAACTCTCAAACTCCAACTGGAATATTTCGCAAGGGTATGGATCATATGATCTAGAAAGCCGATACCTGTTCAGACCCAAATATTTTGTGCAGGGGAATCTTGGCTTGCATGGTGGGTTGTTGTTTGTTGGGGAAGTGTATCGAACTTGGTGTCGTGCTCTGGTAAGAGGTCTAGGGGACCGCCGTTGAGGGATAGAGAAACCTGGACGCTGGTATCCTTGGTGAATTTTTCTACTATGGCTGATCTGGTCATGATGGTGGATTTGAAACAACTGGATAAGTGAAAGGATTTGGAAAAGAGAGAGGCACCTGGTTCTTTTTATATGTACAGTACAATGAATGAAACTTGAACGCGGGAGTCCTGTTCCCCCAGGAACTTTATGCAACCAACCACGCCTCTTCCTACAAATGTTGTGTCATTGATGTAGGTATGGAAGAGGGTGTGTGTGTGGGAAGATCTCCATTTTCGCCACATCTCTACGCATCCCGTCCAAACCTCTCTTGGCAATGTCTTGCCTGTCTTCACTGTAATGTGTGGTTATGGTATGCCTATGCAAACTTTCATCCGTCTAGAATCGGGAGTTGTAGTTCAGCATTTTCGTTATCCAAACCCGCCGAGCCTGTTGAGCCTCACCGGTATTAGATATGTATTTCTGTCTGTTCCTGTAGATGCGAGAATGCCGATACCCTCCGACAAAATGCGAAGCTGACCAGAAATGATACTTCAAAGTCTTGGAACCGGATACTCCGACTATGTAGAATGCTGGTCAATTAAAAGCCTGAGGATGAGTAAGTCTTGGCCGGCGGGTTATAAGCTTACTTCCAACCCAGCATTAAATTACAACTATGAGACTGATAAGACGCCGCCAAGCATGGTACCTATGGTATGGCACAAGGCCCATGCAGCAGGAAATTCCGCAGGAGAAAGGCTGAGTCTTAATAATGAACCAGATGTACTAGGTACATAGTTAAGCGTTTTAAATCGAAGCGGTAATTCCAATTCTGTGAGGAATTCGGTGCTGAATTCTTCTTCTAGGAATGTTTTGCCGGACAGGGCGAAGGTACCTAGAAATGCACAGGCACCTCAAACATGAGCCAGATGATCTCGCCAATTTCATACTCCAGTTTACAGTTCTCAATATAAAAACAGTGCTACTATTTTACAGGTAAAAGAAAGAATTTCCCATGTCTCGCATGGCATTGCCCATCTCATCCTCTCCACGTCATCAACACCATGCCATCCCGGAACCCCTACTCCTCCGCTTTATACCGAATAAAACTTCTTCCCTTCATGATTGTAAAATCTCGGATTTAGTAACGACGAGGAGCCAAGTACTGAGGCTGAGGAGCAATGTAATTATCGGATCTGGGGCAGTTGCTCTTGTGGCAGTCCTTGAAGGTTTGCTTGGTTGTCTGGGTGGTGGTGCCGTCGGCGTTCCAGGTCCAGGCGACGGTGGTCTCGAGCTTACACCTGAGTATGGGGCTGGAGTGTTAGTACCTGTAGATTGCAGATTTCTCTTGATCCAGAATGGAGTGTGGAAGAAGTGGTGACATACATGGTGTCTGAGGTGGTGAGCACGTGTATGGATTGGGATGGATTGTGATAAGGGTGTTGTTGAGAGTGACGATGAAGATCGTGATTTCGTTGGATGTTGAGGTTGTTTGACTGTGATAGTGCTCTTGATGCTGATGCTGATGATTGTGAAAGAAACAAGATCGAAAGAGAGAACCGAACGAAAGCTTTATACCATATTTCTGAGTAGTGAACGTGCGAATAATTTACCAAGTTGAGACATGATACTCTAGACACTGTGTGCTAAAAATGGATTTACATGGTGTTGAGGATGCCCAATGCACCCGTTAGACGCCACGCCAGCGTCAAGAATTTTCTGATTTGATACATTTGGCAGAAATGATAACAAGGCTGAAATTGAGGTTATTCCCCTGGGTCTTCCATTCGTAGCCTGCCTGGCGCATGGCTACCTGCATAATTCTCGTGCTCCCTGTCGGCATGCACTTTCTGTTGGTGATAACCGTGCAGAGTACCATTGTTCTGGGAGAAGACCTGCCCTGTGGTTGGCTGAGCGCCCTCTTGGCTTGCATTGACCCCGCTAAAGAGGTGATAGTTTGCGAACCCGACAGTCTGGTTCAGCGTTGTTAGATGAGACAGCCTAGTGAGAAACGGGCGGTTAGGTGGTCCTTGGTAGATGCTTTGAATGCTAATGGGTCACAGGACTGGGGCAGTGCCGCAGAGACTCCGCCTCCATCACACTCTGTCACATATCGCATTAAAGGACTCAGTTTTCTCTGTTGACTTTCTCAACCTTCTCGCGTTCCTTCGCACTAGCAACAATTGCTCCAAAAAATTGCATATTTTTCACACCTTCTCTTTCTTCCGAAATGGCCGCAAAGCTCGCAAGCAAGAGAGATTTGCATTTCCTTGCTGAGGAATTTGACTTTGTATATGAATCTGGCCAGCCAGTTCCTGATCACCCGCCTGAACGCCAATTCATCCGCACAACATTCACTTGGGTAGACAAAGATGACAACGACACGGCATACTGGGGAGCGATTCCGATTAGGAAGAAACTAGTCACGCCTGAACAATTTGAACAGGAGCTCAAGCCTGTGCCGGATGACTGGGTGTATCCCTTGACAGATCCAGCCTTCACTGTCGCCCCTTCAGAGCTCCAGACCAGCGACAAGATATTCATCAAGCGGCCAAAAATCGATCTGTACGACGCGGCAAGGGTGACCGAAATCTTACCGATGGCGCCTTCCCTTTTTCTCTCTGAGATTCGCATTCTTGAGATTCTCAAAAAGAAGCCGCACCCCAACATTGTCAAGTATCACGGCGTCAGAGTACTGGAACGTGACGGCCAGCAGCGTATTACGGGACTTTTGCTCGACAAGTATCCCAAGGGAGACCTGGACAGTATCGAACACGACATTCTATTGCGAGACTCTATTGACAAGGATGTCATCATGAATGGAATTGAGAGCGCGGTCTTTCACTTGCATTCTCTGGGTCTCGCACACAACGATCTCAACCCGGCAAACATTCTCATTGGGGACAAAGGAGAAGCTGTGTTGGTTGACTTTGGATCCTGTGAGCCATTCGGTGAGAAGCTCATTACTGGGGGAACAGGCGGGTGGATTGACGAGAGCTATGACACTTCTGCACGGAAGCATGATTTGGCGGCGCTTCCCAAGATCGAAAAGTGGTTGCAGGAACAGTATCAAAAGGAGGGGTAGATGGTGTCATAGTGCCGCAAACTCAACTCTGTTACTGAGGGTAGTAGAGGGGATCGTTTTTGTATGTAAAAACCTTTTCATCAAGTGGATCAACTAGATACAACTCATTATCATTATCGTTCTGTTGCTTTCCTTTCATATCCCGTCCTGTTTCTTGCAAAAGAAATCACTGCTAGTTCAAATTGACTTCATGTTTTTTTCTGCCTCAGTTTGTACCCCTTCTTCGACAGGCCGAACAGCCTTTACGCAAGTAATGAAATACCAGATACTCCGGAATTTACCCATCATTTCAGCCCTTTGAGCTTTTCTTTCAGCTTTTCGTTGAGCCCTCCTTTGAGATTTTTGGTTTGCGCGCTAATAAATTTTCTATTATCAAAATAAAACTTGGTATACCTTGGTGTGTTACCTACCTCTTGACTACGCTGCATACATGTTGTGCCGCACGTTTCACGTCAGAGGAATTTTCCAGGCATTGTTTTTGGAAGAGTTTGGGAACTTTGGTAAGTAAGGTATAGATGAAATTTGATGTTTATTTTTTGAATGGGGAGCCTTGTCGGGGGTGGAATGAGGTTAATCCTGAGCTATGTTTCAATGAAAAAGGCAGCTTGGAGGTGGATGATTAAAGGGAATCGAGAGGATATAGGTAGCGTTGTTGAAGATTTTTTAAGAAATACCCTTTGGATTTTTTTAAAATTTGTTATCATGGAGAATCTGTTAACAGCTTCTCTCTCCTTATAAGACCTTTCCGCAAGAGTTTCTCGTATATCCATTGGCTCAGAGAGGTGTGTGTGTGCCCGCAGCTTTATTATTACCGTTGTGTGGTTTCCTTCCATATCCGGCTATCTTTGCAAAAGAATCACTTCCCCAGGCTCAAATGGACTATTTTTGCCGGCGGAACAGGCTTCACGCAGGTAATCAAGTACCAAATTCTGCGGAATTTGCCGATGTTTTGACAATAAAGGTTTCGACCCCTTTCAGACTTTCGGATTACGCACTTACGAATTTTCTTTTATCAGTAAAATAAACTATGTTGTGCCTTAGTATGTAAGTAGAGAACAGGATATGAGTAATGGGTATACCTACCTGTCGTCGCCGTTCACGACGCCTCAGAGCTCTCGCGGCGCAAAAGAGATATTGTGCCATTCTTTTGGAGTGGTTTGGACCTTTGCCAAGGTATAGATGAAAGTCTTGCAATGTATCTAGAAGATAGGCGGAGGTGGAGGGTTGAAAGGGAATTGAGGATGGCTAGATAGCGTCGTGGAAGAAGTTTTGTTTAGAAAACTGCTTGTATTTATCTAATGGGTTGCCCGAAACGATTGCGCCATAGACGACTTTGCCGTACAAGGCCTCCCATAATGGTGTGTAGTACTGTTAGGCGTTCTTAAGGGCAAAGTGTTGTGGCACGGAGACGTTGTACAAGTGTATTGATAATCAAGTGCGAGCAGGATCCGAGCTCAGAGAATTATAGGCCCCTTGATCTAGTTTCCAGTCGTTTGTCGCACCCTCAGTCAGAGCGAGTCTTTTGCCTTGTCCTCGGATCTTTTTCATTGGCTTTTCATGTTTTTTGGCCAAAATATGCTAGCATTGAATTTTCAAAGATGTGATAATGCATGGTATGGAAACATGAACGTGAGGAACTCGGTGATGGATGTCAAGAGCATGATTTTGTCATTGTGTACTTCTACTTTTGTATTCACCATTCAGGGAACGTCTCATCGGGACTGAGAAAGTTAAAGTTTCCTGACCGGTCGTCCCGATCCCATGCGTAAACCTTGTCGGTCAGGTACGGGACGGCCATGTGCGTCCCACTGAACCCCGTGACGCACAGAACTTGAGCATTGGCCAGCCACGCATCCAAATTCTCCTTTATGGCTTTGGCCTCACTCTCCTGATATACCCAAAACTGTGCCACTGGAGGGTCATAAATGGTTGTTTTCTCGGAAGTACTGTAAGTCCACATCTTTCCGAAGTTGGGGATGAGATAAGTGGTTTTTTTTCGCCGCCACGTCGAATGCCGACTTTTGCATGAAGAGGCTAGAATATTGTTTATTGGATTCGAGACGCTCGGTGACTTTAGCTTTCCCTAGAGACTCCCAATCAAGACCTTGTGTATACCATGATCAGAAAAACATTGTCATGTTAAAAGGGTGCGGTACTACTGACATGCTTCATCAACTTGGGCAAATCTTTGCTAAACCACACCATTGCGCCGAGTTTCCCGGTAGGCTCAGGAGTTGCCATCAGAAAGATAAACCCTCCTTCCACAATCCCGTGGATTTGAGGACGGTTGCGAGGGATCCTGAAGCATGGCTTCTTTGCCACGGCGTTTTCTGTTGATTTTTCAAAGGGCGGGCCATTTGTTGCTGCCTCTTGGTCGTCATAGGCTGGTGGGGGTGAATCTTCTGAGAGCTTATCGACCTTGGTTGAAGTTGTCGCGCGATATTGAGGTGGGCTCTCGATCACATTCACAGTGGAAGTGGAAACCTGGGTACGGGCAGGTGTTGTGGCCTTTGATGTTGGTTCCTGGAAACGGGTTGAGGAGGCTGAAGTGCCGGAGTCCTTCTCAATCTTCCAAAAGGCGAAGTTTTTCAGGAGCGCCATTGTTGTCCGAGGAGATGATGATGATGAAAGGAAGGTGGGAGAGTTTGGACAAATGACTGCAGAAGATTTTATTTATCTTCAGCGCTGCTCTCAATGCTGACGTCGTCGTTCTCAATTTTGCTCTTTTTAAGATGTCACAACCACACAAACTCGAGACGGTATTCCCCTCAAATCCGCGTCATGACGGAACTGCCTGGACCGGCCAGGTTTTGAGCTAAAGCAAGAATACCGGGACCGAACCCAGAAACGCACAGGTTACCAGCGCCTGTTATCACACCCGTCCCTCAACAGACTGCCTTCAATCTGTAAATTATAGCACGGAGATTCACCTTTGCAGATGCTTCCTCGAGGTCCAGCCTTGACCTCACACACCCGGGAGACTGCATACGTCAGCCCTGTCGTTGGTGTGGGAGCCAATAGGTTCACGGGTACCCGTGGATTTAAAGATGCACGGGTACCCGTGAATATGACTAAGCTTGCCCCTCCGCGCTATTGGCTCCCGTTCCTACTTAGGGATTAACGCTATCATACTCTTTATATTGTTCGTAAGAGGGAACAACCATAACTAGATAACCTCCAGGGTTAGGGCTAAGCGTCAATTCTGATTGCCTCGGCTGCGTTTAGACCGATCAAAGCGCAAAATTATCGAATTTTCTCTCAAATTCCGCCACTCACCGACAGAAAATGAATGCCGACAAGAATGCCTTTTTGGCATACCACGAACCAGAGAGTAAGGGATTTTGGTTCCTTTTCCAAATCAAGTCAAGAAACTGACAATTTTTGACTTATCCAGTCGTGAGCATTTTGACCCTCATTTCCTTTTTCCTCTTCCTTGGCGTCGCCGAATTCATTGCAGACAAGATTTTCCGCACTGGGCTGATTGGCCAAATCATCGTCGGCCTCATCTATGGCGTCCCAATCGCCAATATTCTATCCGTCAATTGGCAAGAGACTTTTCTCGCATTGGGGTATATCGGCCTCATCCTCATCATATTCGAAGGAGGACTGACGATCCGGCTCGACCTCCTTTTCAAAAACTTTTTTCTTAGTGTTGTTGCGGCACTTCTTGGCGTACTCACTCCCACTGCGCTCTCTTTTGCCTTGCTTTATGTAGGCTTTGGTCATACAGCCCTCGAGGCGTTCATTATTGGAACGGCGCTCTGTTCGACCTCGCTGGGAACTACATTTGTCGTCATTAGTAGCGCATCAAAGGATGGTCAAGATTTTGCACGAACCCGGATTGGGACAGTCCTGATTAGCGCTGCCGTCCTCGATGATGTCTGCGGTTTGGTCCTCGTCAGCGTTATTCATCAGCTTCGGGGGGTTGCTGATGGAGAAAGTTTGGGTTGGATCATTGGTCGACCGATTCTGGCAAGTGGATTACTTGCCATTTTGACACCTCTCGTCGCCAAGTTTATTGCTGGACCGCTATTCAGAAAGGTGATTGAAGCACGTATCAAGAACGCTAAGCAGCATCGAGTTGTCAACATGGTCGTCTTGCTTGGGTTTCTTGCTGCATTTCTGACAATTTCGGCTTATGCTGGGGCCTCGGTATTGTTTGGAGCGTTTTTGGCTGGGGCATTTGTCAGTTCACTGAGGAGATGCGATGAGTTCAACGAGGATGAGGCATTCACAGACACTTTCAACAATTACCTTGGCGGTGCGCAAAAGTACATACTTCAACCACTGTTTTTTGCGAGTATTGGGTTTGCCATCCCTTTTGCGGATCTATGGACGGGGGAAGTTATTTGGAAGGGAATTGTTTTTACTCTTCTGATGATACTCGGGAAGGTCATCGTGGGCATTGTCGTACCGGTCTGGGACCTCATCTCTGCTAAACGCACCCAATCAGACGAATCCAAGACTTCAAACGACTCAACCTGGAGATCCAGCTGGGCTCCGGCTACTCTTCTTGGCACTGCCATGGTTGCGCGGGGAGAGATTGGTCTGCTAATCATTCAAATTGGTCTCAACGAGACGCCATTTCTCTCCAAAAAGGCTTTTGTGATTGGAGTTTGGGCCATCATTCTCAACACCGTCATTGGACCGGTTTCAGTCGGCATTCTGCTAAAGAGAGTCGGGCAGCAAATTCTCGACGACAAGCGATGGGGCGTCCAGGATAAGAACGAGGATACGGATCTCAAATTACCAGAGGAAACCCGGGAAGATCACCATGAGTAAAGGTCTTAGAACACGGTGGCAAAAAGGGGCAAATCTGGAACCGACACAGTCGTTGATCAACCCGCCTGGTCGGGTGCCGCAACGAGATCAAAATAGAAGCAAGGTATTGTTAAACCCGGCAAATAATATCAAGGTAGCATTCGATCCGAAGCAGGTGTCCAATGAGATGGGGCGCTTGGCCAGAAAAAGGGTCGGCTCACCTTCCCGGCTGAAAGCGAATATACAGCTCGGAAGCGGACCGAGTTTGCTACCACAAAACAGTCCTTTCATGCACCATACTCCGGGAATGAGGATAATATTAATTAATCAAGTCTCATGGCGAATTCCATTTTTGGCATGCATTGATGGAGATTAATATCGACATGCATTGGCCTAAATCTGTTTTCCACCCGTCGATCCCAAACAATGTTTTTCGTTGTTCTTAAATCCGGCATCTTCCCACCGGCATTGACAATTTAGATCAGTCAGTAGGGGGCTTTCTTTTTCTTGTCACAGGATTCAATCACAACATGTGGCGAACTCTGTTATTAACGCTTCTTGGGATCTACGCTGTCTCGGTCCGGGCAGGAATTGGAGTCATTCTTCAGGATGCCAAACTTGAAGGAATACCGTCTGGCTGGGAAGTCCAGCGTAATGCTTCAGCATCTGACAAAATCACACTTCATCTCTCGCTCAAAAACACCGGGGTTGACGAGCTCAAGTCGAATCTTCACCAACGACAAAGCCCACGGAACTTTCAATATCGTCAACACATGACGCGAGACCAAATCCGCAATTACCTCCAACCAAAACAACAAACCACTGATACTGTCACTACCTGGCTCAAATCAAAGGGAATTCAGACATTTAAAACCCAAGGCGGTCTCATCAGCTTTGAAGCGTCAGCCAAAACAATCAAAGACCTCTTCCAAGCCGACCTCAAATATTACTCCTATTCCGACTCATCAAACACCAAAACCACCCCGATCCTCCGCGCTCGTTCTTACAACATCCCTTCTCCCCTTCGTAAATACATCGATTTCATTCACCCCTTAACAAACTTTATGCCTCCCCCTCGACACCGCCCTCCAACGCCAAAACACAAACCCAAACCCAAACCCAAACCAAAACCCTCCTTTCCCTGGTATCATCCCCCACCCCCTCCAAACACCCAACCCACCACCTCCTCCCCCGAAGAAGAATACGAACCCAACCTCCCCTGCCTCCTAACAACCACCCCCTCCTGCATCCGTCAACTCTACAACCTCAGCTACACCCCCACCACCCCCGGTCCCTCCCCAGTCCGTTTCGCCATAGCCGGTTTCCTCGACCAATTCATCCATCAATCTGACGTCTCCCTCTTCCTCTCCCAATACACAGGAAACCCCGCCATAAACCTCCCCTCCCTCCCCTCCAACTTCTCCCTCCTCCTCTTAAACTCCGCTACCAACCCTCAATCCCCTCCTTCCCTAGCAGGAATCGAAGCATCCCTAGACATGCAATACGCCCTCGCCCTAGGCCATCCAACCAACATTTCATATATCCTAACCGCCGGCCGAGGAGTAAAACTCTCCCCCGAAACCTTAACTCCAATTACCGAGGGGGATAACGAACCATATTTTGAGTTTCTCACATATTTATTGAGTCTACCAGACGATGAAATCCCTCATGTCTTGAGTATCTCCTACGCAGACGACGAGTTCTCCGTACCGAAAGAATACGCTTTAAAAGTATGTGATTTATTCGCTGCGTTAACTGCCAGAGGAACCACTATTTTAGTTGCATCAGGTGATGGAGGTGCAGCTGGCACAGGCAAAACATCATGTCAAGTTGAAGGGAAAAAAGGATTGGTTCCTACTTTCCCTGCTAGTTGTCCTTATGTAACTGCCGTTGGATCGGTTGATAATATTGCTCCTCCGATTAAAGCTGAAGGGTTTAGCGCGGGGGGGTTTAGTAATTATTTTGCTGTTCCTGATTATCAAAAGGAGGCTGTAAAGAGTATCAGCAGTGGGGCAGAAGATAAAAAAGGATTATTCAGGGAGGACGGAAGAGCGATTCCTGATATCTCGGCCATTGGATCGAATTTTCAGATTATTATGGGAGGGGAAATGGATGAAGTTATGGGGACTTCTGCTTCTGCGCCGGTTATTGCGGCTATGATTGCTTTGATTAATGATAAGAGGATGAGAGAAGGGAAGAAAGGACCGTTGGGATGGTTGAATCCCTTGTTGTATGGGGAAAGAGTAAAAAAGGTATTGAAGGATGTGGTTGAGGGGGAGAGTTATGGATGTACGTTTGGGGATGGGACAAGTGTTAAAGGGTGGAAGGCTGGGGAAGGATGGGATGCGGTTACTGGGTTGGGCGTTGTGAATGATTTTTCGGAGTTGATGGAGGTTCTTGAGGAGTTATAGGGAGACATTGTGGAAGCAGAGAAAATGTTCATTAGAATTAAGTGTTGCCAGATATTGGCAGAGAAATCAGGGTATCCAAACGGGACTATCGCTAGAGAACTTCATCTACATCAATCATTCAGGTCGTGAAATATTATATCATCCATCATCCTTCACCAGAGCAACGGCATGGCTGCAAGACCGAGAGCAAGGCCGTTCAACTTTAATCCTGCAGCGCCGGCGGTCACGATGGTTCTCGTCGTGGTTGTATTGGTCTAGTTGGAATGTCAGTTAGGGTAACATCATGATTTGATCAAGATAATTACTTACCGGCGGCAACGTGGTTGAAGATGTCGGCGGCCCAGTGATGGTAGTGTCTGTCGGGGTTGTGCCACTGGTCAAGCTCGTGTCTGTAACCGAAGAACATCCTCCAACAGTTTTCGTGACCTCAACCGTGGCATACAAAGTTGTCGTCGCCCAGAAAGTAGCAGTTGCATGGCATCCGCTCCCAGTAGTAGTCGTGTTGGTACTAGTAGTGGAAGACCTAGTCGTGGTCGAAGTCGTCGATGTAGAAGACCTTGTCGTCACTCCACCGGGAACACCACATTCCTCAAGAGATTGACCCTATCTTCAATTAGCCAGCTTTCCTCAAAATGCCGAGTAAAAAAACTTACATCCTCACAACACCACACCCTCCCTCCAAAAGTCTGCCAAGCACAATAATACCCCCTATCACAAGCCCTTCCAGATCCATTCTCACAACACGTCTGTCCAAAGTCAACTTGATTATAGCAAAAAAGTGACAAATCAGTTGAAGCGCTGCACGACAGCCAATTAGGACCGCATGCGTCCTCGCAGGTCGTGCCGCTTCCGCATGCACCAAACTCGGGATGATAACCAGGTGGTGGTGCCGTTTGTCGACGAGCAAGATTACTTTGGCTTGTGGTAACCAAATTCTTGAAGAATTCTCTTTCTTTTGTTGCGGAAGATAAACCCAAGATTGGGAAGAGAAGTAATATTGCTTTGTGGTTGAACATGATGATGATGATGATGATGATGATGATGATGATGGATGCCAAGAAAAGGGGAAAAGAAAAATTAAGGTACCGCTCAGGAACAGAGGGAAAGAGAGGGGAGGGGAAAAAGCTTGAAATAAAAGTGGAAAAGCTTCCACGCATTCTCTTTCCCAAAAATCCTGCTTGCGGCGGCAGTTGCTTTTCCATTGGCATCGTCACCATATCTCTCAGATTTCACTTTAGCTCTACGTCCCGTGGCGCCATCTGATGGGCTGGAAATTCAATAACCTCCTGCATGTCCAACCAATGAGGTGTCTTTCTCTTCATATACCGGCGGCGGTGTGCATGGGGAGAGGAGGTTGGGCATCTGCTGCCAAGCCCAATCAGTTCAATCCCTGCATGTCAATCACATGGAACACTTTTCAGCCCCGGCGGTTCCATTGGGCTGCATGAAGTGATATGCATTTCCCGTCTTATTGCTTCGTATTGAACCCCGCCGCCAGCCCTGATTTTTACTTGAAGGTGTGATGAGTTGTCACTTTCCAACTCTTTTCTTTCCTTCACCCTTCTTCTTCTTCCTTGTTTTCTGCTGAGACCCCAGCAGAATCAAGGCATAGCCAACAATGGGCTACTTTGTAGGAGTCACCACAACAGGTTTCGTCGGCACCAACGAAAAATCCGCCGTAACCTCCTTCCAACCATGTCACATCTTCGGCGACCAAATGCTAATCGGCACCGGCATCCGTCTCGGCTTCTACCTCCTCTACCTAGCAGCTATCATTGCCGTCTTATTCGGCGTCGACAAACAATTCCGCTTCTGGCACGGTGCATGGGGAATCCTAGCTCTATCCCTCTTCCTCTCCATGTTTCTCAACGTAGTCGATTTTAACCTCATCATAATCGACTACGCCGTTTTAATCCATCTCGTCCTTTGGTATCCCATCTATTTCGTCTTTACCGTTCTATTCCGCCAAGCCCTAGTAGTCGACGGCGTCAATTTCCCCAAATCAGACGATGAATACAGACAACGTCTCGAAGCATGCCGTCGGACCACCACCGCGACAGGAGTTATCTCAGCCGACGTCGCTCGCGCAAGAGCCTACGCTGATGTCCTCAAAGCTTTTGCTATTTACGCAGCCGCAGAAGAAAATGACGCAGATCATGATTCCGCTCAAGCTTCACTCAGCCAAGCAGTAAACCATTACGTCTCTCATTGGCATGAATCAATCGGTCATCAAGAAGAAATAACCGCCACTCCAGACGGCGGCGCAGTAACAACAGTCTACAACACCCAACTAGTCGAAGAAATCGCCGCTGCACCAACCCGCGCAGACGTAGATAAGCTCCGAGACCTCTACATCGCTGTTCTAGTCCATTCCAACCATACAGTCCACGAAGCCCGCGCGTCAGAACAAGAAGTAGCGTTAATCGCTTCTGAAGAACTCCGCATTAAACGACGCAATCGGCATCCTAAATCCGCTTTTCGCCATTTCTTACTCACAACGAGCTACAAAGATCAACTCAGCGCAGCGCTTGCACTCGCAGTATGGTCAATGTACATGTTTGGCACAGCAGCGCTGAACTGGCCTTTATTACGCAACGGGAACAAACCAGAAGGTCTATGCGATAATGTTCCTACCGTCTATTTTGTCCTGGCGCCGAAAAAACCATTCGCAGATAAAGGATTCAAAACGTTTTTGAGGATATGGACTGTGGGAGTGTGTATTGTCGCTGTGATAACCTCTGCTGTAGCCATCTTTATCTTTCTTATTAGTGTGTTTGGACCTGCGGCTTTGGGTATTACTCGCACACACAAGAAGAAACAAAACAGAAGATCAGTGGAGACTGGAAGAGGAAGAGAAAGTGATGAAGACTACGTGACGGATCTACGCGCTGCGGGGGGATATAACCGCAAAGCAAGAACAAAACATACACAGGAGATTTTGGCGTGTTTGCATCAGACTCAATCGAGGACTATTCGACACAGATATCAAAGCAGACGGACCTCACCGATTCATTTTTCTCTCTGGAATATTCCCTGGGCGGTCTTGTTGGCTGTTTTGTTGGTTATTAGTGTGGTCTGTGCAGAGTTGACTGTTAGACGACAAGGACCAAAGAATAATGTGCCGTTGGATTTTGGTAGACCGCCTCTCCATGAAACTGCGGAGATTTTGGGGTTTTTGGTGGGGTTGTATTCTGTAGTTCTGACGGGGTTGAGTGTTTTGGGAGGGGTGGTTAGTGCTGTTGTTAGGAAGAGGGGGAAGGGGAAAGGGGTGGAGGAGGTTAAGTATAGGCCGGGGGAGAGGGTTAGTGGTGGGAGGGAGGGGGAGAAGCAGCAGCCTGCGATGGTTGGGTGATTGGGAATAGGGGTTGGGTTGGGGGTGATTGATGATACCTATGATTTTTTGGAATTTCTTTGGTGGTGTTTTTGTTGTTTTTGAGTTTATGGGGTTTGATGGGCTGAATGGGTAATGATGTTGGGACAGTTTGAAAGGGTTGGTTGGATAATTAGTAATTTTGGAAAGTTTTTTACGGTTTAATGATGATGATCTTTTTCTTTGGGAAGCAGCTGCCTTTGAAAGAAACTTTTTTGAGAGGGTGCCCCTTCCAAGTCGTGCAATGCGGGTTATCACCTCCCACAAAAGATAGACGTTTTGACTGGTTTATACGAATTGGCCCACGCAACGGACATTTGGTGACTAAGTTAAAAATTTTATCATCAAAACGTGACTCATGGATCAAGATCACATCACCTCCTACAAGGTAGCCGAGGAACTTCACGTAAAACCCTAACCCAACCAAAGCGCGGCACTTCCCCATTCTTTTCAAGAAGTCAACTTTTCATTTTTAACACCAGTATTAGCTACAACATGGTTGTCATGATGAGAAGGTGCTCAAAATAAAGCTTTAGCAATTTCATTACTGTTTTTACATTTTGTCTTGTGTGAATTCAGTTTCGGCCAATTCGTATTTCTGCAGATGGTGCATTGTCGGATGTGACACACCGCATTGTGCGAGACACACATCCTCTATTTTTATCATGTGATTTGATCAATCACAAACAATGTCATGTTCTCTATCCCGCATGAGAGAATCACATTTCAATGAAAAATGTCATGCTGACTCATCAATTTGATTCATCAATGGATGTGAATATCCACAAGCATGGAAGGTGTTAATGTGCAAGAAATACTTTGCAATAATGCATGGAGAGTATTCCTTCAAATGATTTTCAAGAGCATGAGAATAAAATTATACCTATTTGTGTATCTGATTGAAAGTGTGGTAGTAGGGCGGACATGGATTAAAGGTTTCAACGACATTTCAACGTAAACGGCATAAAAAGATAGAGTTTGGGTTGTTGGGTTCCTGGTTGGCAATGAAGTCTCGGTGCCCTTATCGTTTACCTTATCCAATCTCTTGACGGTTCAAAAATTTTCTCTTGCAATAATCTTTTGAGAGGGTTGCACTTTTCTTTATTTTAATTTCAGGCTTTGGTCCGGTGACTGACTTGACGTCATTGAATTCAGAAAAATTTCCACCGTGATTGCTATTTTTAAGTTGGTACTTTGCAGGAATGGTATCATCTGAACCAATCTTGACAGCTCTTTTTCCCTCATGAATTGGCCAATGGGCAGACCACAGCGGAAATCATGGGTTTTTTTCTTTCATTGATGCATGTTGATGCGTAGTATAAAGTTATATCTCTGAAGAAAATGTTGGCCGCGTCGTGATGATTTCATGCTTGTGGATGAGAGTGGTTGCACTAATTAAATGGCGGTGCTGCAAAAGGACACGGACCGGACCATATTCGGGTTCAGACTCTGATTTCTTTCCGGGTGTCTGGGTATGTGCAAAATGGTAGATATCTGAATGAATTTTTCAGGCCTGCGCAGTCGAGTGCGAGTCAGTCAAGCTTCGGTGGGCAATACAAGAGCTTTGGAGCATCGCGGGAGAAGGTATTGGTGGGAAGCCAATCGACAGAATTCTAGGCGTGCATTTCATCAGATGTTACGAACAGTTGAGGCTGGAACCTCATGTCCAGGTCAAGTCTCAAGTTGACAGTCAAAAAGAAACGCAAACATATTTGGTTATCTTGACGATTCAAACATTTTCTGGTTTTGGGGTGATCATCAGCAGGAGCCGGCCAATCTGGACGGCAGCGTAATAGAGGCTAAGGTAATCATGATGACAACCTCACACTGCATATGAGTGGATGCCTGGTAGGGCTCTCGTACCTGGTGAGATTCGACAGAAAGCCAAGTGTCGTCAGTCGACGCAGGTACTTTTGCCCTCTTCGACCAACCAGATCCACTGCAATTCCACTGACAATAGGTACAATAGGTACCTAAGATAGACGACAACAATAAGACTGCTCCTGCCATTGTTTATTGTTGGGTGGAGACGCCTGGGGCCCCACTCTAATTTTAGGGATACTTAAAGCCTTTTTTGGCCTTCCTCTCTTCTCCTTCTCTTCTTTTTACAATAACAACAAAAACGACGAGACAAGGTACGTATATTTCGACTTTATTCTTCAAATCTTTCATCCGTGTCTTTCCCATCCCACCCATACACTTACTGCTTTCCTTCTTTGTCTTCTTCATCATCTCTTCCACTGCCTTTGTAGGCAGTTCAGAGCTTGCAGCTCTGCCTTGGTCGAGTGACTGCAGTGACACGCTCTAGGCAGCGTGTTCACAACCGTCTATTTGCTTTCTGGCCCTCATCCTCCATTCTTTCACCCTTATCTTCCTTCACAGGTATCAGTGTGCTATCGTTCCAATCGACTCATCACTTTGAGTCGGTTGGGAAGCTGACGGTCGTAGCTTTCGTGTCTTCAAAACTGACTGCCATGACAGTTTAGGCAGCGACTTCACGACTGCCAATTTTGAATTCAGTTTTTGGCTTCACGTATCCTTTATCTCTGCCCTTTCTCTCTCCACAGGTAAAGTGTGCCATTACTACCAAAGACACCCCAACATGGTTGGCTTGGAAGTATCCAGTCAAAGTCAAATCTAATTTCATCAGATTTCCCTTGGATGACGCAGTCCTCAAGGGTAATTCTGGGACAGTGGCTTTTTGGCTTGAAATTTCTTGGTGCAGACGGTCCACGATTGCCAAATGGCCTCCAGTCTTTGCAAGTCCTGCTTCCCCTAACCACAAAGCGACCCAATCTTCACGCCTCATTCTTAGCACAAATGTCAGGAAAACAAGATTTGTCGAATTCTGCCATGGTCTGTGCTTCTCTCATTTATTCCCATCACACAACCACCTGGGCCTTTGCTGGAAGTCATCCCAGCTTTTGGTCCCATCCTCTCTCTACCCCAAAGCTGTGGGTGCCAACTTAAACCTTAAACCCACCTCCCTTCCTTATCTCCCACAAACCTTAACGGGTGCCGGCGTTCATCCCATGTTTCAGTGGGGCTTTGTTCACGTATAAATACTTTATCAGTCACCGTCTCTCTTCTCACTTCTTTTCTTCCTCCTACATCTCACATCGGACTTTTCAATCCGTCAACCACGGCAGCACCACTGACAACCTTTGCAGACAGTTTTCGAACCAGCAAAATGTCCTCGCCGTCACAATCTCTTTCGCCTCAGGCACGTTACGCCAGCCCTCAGCGGGCGCCTCAGGTCCGCCCAATTTACGACTTCGACTCGCCAGCCGAGTTCGCGCGCCGGCACAAGGCCGGCACCAAGAACGAGTTCGAAGCCGACCAAAAGTCGGTGTACGCGCTCAACAAGAAAAACACGGCATTCACGGCGTGGGTGCTGTCTCGGCTCCGTCAGACCAACAAACGGGCCGAGTACCTTTTCATCGTCAAGGCCGATGAGGAGGTGAGACTCCCCACCATTGGGGAGATCTGCCGCCTCCGAATTGCACTTGAGGATGGAAGCACTAGTCGCTTCTGGGAAGCCCATCGTGTCGAGTGGCCTTCTGGTATTGAGGGTGTTACCAACACCACAGGTGGAAAGGTCGCCGTGTTCGTGGTTACCATCTCAAAGTCCGACACCTTCGAGGACCTCGCTCCCCTCATCGCGCCTGCTGCCCCTTTCGAGGATGGAAACAGCATCGACGGCACCGCCACTCCCACATCATCGAGCGATACCAGCCATTATGACGATACCCTCCATGAGCCGGCGATCAACATGCAGCTCAAGAAAGAAAACGCGGTCAAGGTGAACTTTTTGCTTATTCCATCGGAAGCCACCAAGGACTCAGAGCTTGGAGCTCTTGAGCTCTTGTACGGTCCCCACGCGAACTGCACAGAGAGACAAGAGAAGGCCTTTGAGTACTTTGTCACCCTCCGCAACCCCGACTTCTATGTCAACCTTTACAAGCTCCTTCCCCACATGCACAAGACAGTCGCCGATCCCAACTTCCGCAAGACTAAGCTTGGCGAGATGTTTTCCGCTCTTAACCACCAACAGCGCGACGCCTTCCTCCAAGGTTTTGCCAACCTTCCCTGCGGAATCTGCGTTCTTCCCGGCGGCCCAGGTGCCGGCAAGACCCACTTCAATCTATTCACCATTGCCATGGCTCAGCTTTCCCCCATTACGCGCTACAGACACGCCCAGAACCAAGATGCCAACCCCAGCGCCAAGGTTCTCTTCATTGTCGACATGAACAGCCCCGTCGACGACGTTGCCAACCGCATGGTCCGACTCTACCATGACTTGGGCATGAACAAGCAGGTGATTCGCATGAAGGGATGGGGCGCAGAGGTCAAGATGAGCAGCAAGCTGAATGAGGCCGAGGACGCAAAGGCGGGCGGCGATGAGATGATGCATGTCGACTTCACCAACTCGTTTATCCAGCTCATGAGAACCATGACCCTTGGTCTCGGTCTGAACAGCAACCGTACCTGTCAGGCACCTACCCTCGACGAGGCCGCTTGGGACAGATTTGAGCGACTCAAGAAGACCAAGTACCAGGCGTTGGCCGAGTTCCTCGAGACAGAGCTCTGGGAGAATGAGGAAGTCATCCCCTTTCGCTTCCGCCGTCTCGTTTACAACCTCTACAGCGATACCCTGGCAGCCGCTGACTTCATCGCCACAACGCCCGTTGCTGCTCACAATCATTTCAAGGGCATGTTCCGACCAGACCTTGTATACTTTGACGAGTCACCACATGCCAGAGAGCTTTGCAATTTGATTGCCATCGCCAACTTCGACCCCATGGCTTGGATCTTTTGCGGAGATTACCGTCAGACTGTACCTTTTGTCGGCTCAGGCGAGAACGAGTTCGCGGACCAGATGCGCGTTTCCATGATGGAGCGTGCTGCTAGGTGTCAAGGAATTATTCAGCATGAGCTGCTCATCAACCATCGATCATTCGGAGGTCTTCATCAGCTTGCATCCTTTCTCTGGTACGGAGAGCGCATGACTTCTGGTACTCCCGATAACACTGTTCCGCTAGTTCGTATGCGACGATACCTGAGCAACCTCGCAGGTGGAAAACCCGTCGATGTACCCCGCCTTGTGGTGCACTTGAAGGATTGTCCCCGTCCCCAGAAGGATGGAACCTCTTTCTGGAACCCAGCTCATGCCGCCTGGGTTATGGACAGAGTCAAAGAACTTTTGGTTGACCCAAAGTTCCTTCAACCGCGCCGCAAAGAGCTCGGCACCATTCTCATCATTGCACCCTACAAGAAGGCATTCGAGCACTACAAGAAGGAAGTGAAGAAGCTCCCCACGTGGGCCCGCAAGCGTGTTGAGGCTCGTACTGTTGACGTTGTACAAGGGCACGAAGCCGACTTCATCTTCCTGGATCTCGTACGCGGCTCTTCAAATGCCTTCCTCGACAATGCAAACCGCCTTTGCGTAGCCATTACTCGCGCTCGGTTGGGTGAGATCATCATGATGCACCCCAACATGCCCAAAGATTCCCACTTCAGGTTCCGGGCACACTACATTAACCGAATGTATGAGAAATGCAAGTACGCAGGCCAAGTCGTCACGATACCCACGGAGTCTGGTGACGAGGACTCAACTCCAGTCACAGTCATGCTCAAGGAGGATTGCCCCACTGTTGCGGATTTCACGGAGGATGATATTCAAGTGGTTGATGGGATTTACACTTCACTTGATGGAAGGCATGGCATCCACAGCGTCGTCCCCGTACCCGATGATGAGACTCCGACTAACTCGGGCCCCGCATCCCAGACTTGCTCAAGCCCCGCTGGATCAGACGACGAAGACGAGAACGACGACAGTTCCGATGATGATACCGAAGGTCCCATCGCACTTCCAGCCAACCTCACGAGTGATGCCCTCAAGAGAGTTAGTGCCTATCTTGAGCAGAAGAAACGAGGTTGAGTCCTGTTGATGGGATGTGATGTTTGGAAGGAGGGTTTATGTTTGCAGGAGAGAATCTCAAAAGATCTGGAGGTCTATCTGGTCATTTGAAAGGCCTGTTGGTTGATCCTGGAGATGGGAGTGTGGGGTGGTGTCATTTGCTTTTTACGGGGATGGATCTTGCTATTAGTTTTTTTTTCTTTCTTTTAGGGAGGATTGAAGAGATACTTACCCAATTGTGAGGTAATGAAATTAAATGAATGTAATAGCACATACCAGTAATTGTAATGATGTTTGCCGCAGTGACTGTCGAGGCAAATGTGATTAAACTCCCATGAAGTCTGTCGTGTTGCTACCTAAGCAACTTCATAAACAAGGCGTCTGCACAACAGTACATGTAACAACAGTACAATACCCCGTTTGAAGGTTTGTCAACGTGATATTTATACCTGCATGTGATTATCAACGTGCCTTTCTATTTTTTTAAAGGGCCTTTTTCATTCAACAAATGGATATTTATTTATAAAACGTCTTTTGTATTATTAAACATGCGTTTTCTTTATTAATTATCACTATTTCTTTTTAAACAAATAGGCTTGTCCCATTTCAAAAAAAAAGGCGCTTTTAATTTCGAAAAGGCATGTTTATAATCACATACAAGTATCACGCTTTCTCAATTTATTAAGTGAACAAACAACCAAAACCATTATTCTCTTCCAATGTCCATACTAGTCTCTATACATGACTCATTCGTCCCGAAGCACGTACAAAAAGACAAATAATATATAACCTGTCGATTAAAAAAAGAAAAAAGAAAAAAGAACAAAAACAATCCATGCCCATCTACGAGGGACTAACTTCCTTACTATCCTCAGGCATCGTATCCCCCCATCCTTCATTGTTAGCTGTTGTTTGGGCTGGCTTGGATTTGATCTTGCTCGGCGTGAAGGTTTTATGCCCGCTCGTGGAAGTGAAGAAGTGCAAAGGGCCGTGAGTCGACTCGGAAGCGGAAGTGGCAGGGGGAGCGCGGCTGCTCGCGGTGTGAGAGAAAAGGGGGCAGCGGTTGGGTTCAACGAGGACACCGAGGTTCTCGGAGGAACTGTGAACGATGTGGCAGAGCGTTTGGGAGGGGCTTGGGAAGTAGATGCGGTTGGAGTTGGAGCTGTGAACGAGGTTGCGGAGCGGTTCGTGCCCTTCTGAAAGGTCTGCGGGGAGGGTTGGTCGTCATGCCAGGTGAAGCCGTGAGTGTAGCTGCGTGTGGGGCGGTTGCAGGTATCTTGTATGCAGATTGAGGAGCGTATGGGGTGTTTAGAGCGGCGGTAGGTCGACGGTTGAATGCTCTGGTCGATGGAGCGCTGGTCGGTGGAGCGCCGGCAGACTGGGATCTGGTATGGGAGGAGGAGGAGCCCGAGGGTCTGGCAATGGGCGCTTGACGATTGCCTGCCATTGCTGGAAGTGTGTATACCGTTGTTAGGGTATTTAAGGGGGTGGGATCGGATCTTGTGTGGTGATGAGAGTGTGACGGAGTGGGAGGAGAAACAAATTTGGTCGTAAGCTTGGTCAAGCCAAAAGGGTCTGATGGGGCAGTCGCTCGGGTATGACTGAGTGTAGAAATTATGAGCTTTGACGGAAAAGGGGCTGAAGGGGTCAGTTATATTGTCATCAGGAAATGGGTTGGTAGGTTTACAAGAGGCATAGGGGTCTGGGTATGGTGGGACGGAGGGTTTAGGTGGAACCACAGCTACAGAAGGGTCTAAGACAGGACATAATCTGTTACTCAAAGAACTAGATTGTGCAAGCTAGGTAACGGCAAATAGTGGTGCTCTAGCTGGGGACTGTCTATGTTTCCTTTCCTTTGCCCAAGTTTGCAAAATACAGTGAAGCTGCTTGCATTTGCTCCTGGGTGGCGGCATCGTCAGTCGAGAAAGGGTTCTTGATTATTGCTGCAGCTTTTGTTTTTGGGGCTGTAGAGGCAGAAGAAGTTGTCGCTGGAAGGCGGATTATGTTCGAGCGGGGGCCTTTGTGTAGGAAGGGGGCGGTTCTTTATAGTTCGCATTTGAACTTGATGATTGCTGGGAACTCATGTCAAAGGCCTTTCTGGGAGATACTTGAAGGGTTTGTTTGTTTTGGAGGTTGATTTGGATGTTGATTTTGAGTGTGTTTATGCGAGGGACTTGACTTCTTATATAAGGTAGAGCCAAGAACAGTTGCCGATAAAAAGACATAGAAATCAGATTTCTTTTCTTGTGATTGTTTGCGATGTTACCTAAGTACAACCACCTGCTTTTGGTCAACTGGTCGTGCGGCCAGTTACACATCAAAAGAAGCCCCAAAAAAACACGAATAGTCATGGTCACCGATAAGGGTTGCCGGATATTGCAATATTAGACCAGATGGACATGTCACCATTGTGTTACTCGAGACAACTACCAATAAAAGAGCAAAACTGTCAGACGAACACTGTGACAGACAGCTTGTGAATGAATATTTTAAAGTTTTATGCTGCGTGCTATTGTATTCAAAACGACAGCTCGTGTTGTCAAAAACTCGTTTCGTACTCCCATAGTCAACCTCAATAGCTCAGTTCCATCAGCAGTCAGTTGTAAATATACACCGCCCAGGGCTACTCACATGGCTCCCACAGACCTGCATATAACCACAGATGCACCAACCAAAATCCAGTAGTATATTCCAACCAGCAAAAATGTCCTTATCGCCAGAACCCTCCACAAAGAATAGCAGCACCCGACCCAGATCCAGATCAGTCGTCACTGAGCCCCCTGCTTCGGCTATAGAGAAGGCACTTTATGGAGGGGCACCCCCTTTTTGATACGCGGGCACCCCCCTAAAAAACAAAATTCCTTATTCTTCCCTAAAATAAAAGTCTATTCAGAAGTTTTTTCTATCAGGATAATTATTATAAACATCTTTATTATATACCAGCTTTTTATTTAATTTAGAGGTATATCTCTTAGCTTTTTTCTTAAAAGGACTTTTTGACCTTTAATAAAATGATTACTTTTTCATATATAGGAAAACTTTTTTATATAAAAAAATAAGGCTCATTATTTTAAAAAGGCAAAACGTAATCAACTGGTTAAGACGGTTTTTTTCTTATCGCTTTAAATCCAGAGAGTTTTACTTAAGGTAAGTGCCCGCGTATCAAAAAGGTGGTGCCCCTCCATCAATTGCCATAGAGAAATACTTTGCACCACTTCAATGGCCTACCTCGCTCAAGCCATACTTTGAGAAAACAACCTCAAGCACCGGTTCTACTACAACAGTTGGGACTCTAACCAAGGAGGAAGAGGATTGTTACAAGGATCCCACTTGCATAGTAGTTGCTCTTGCCCCAAAGTAGGATACTTGGTGATGAGAGAGGAGTAATCCCATGACGAGGTTTTGAAAGTACTGGGCAAGTGTTCTGCCAAGAGAGAAAATAAAGCCTCGGCTATATGTAAAGGGATACTATCACGTTAGCATCGTATAATAATACCTAGATGAAATAATCAAAGAACATTCTTTCTCTGGATCCATTGGATCATGTCTTTATTCCGCTGTATACCTAAAATGCATCCCTAGCTCTATTCTCTAAGCAAACAAAACCAAAACTCCACCTCAATCTATCCTCAACGTCCTAAACAAAAAAAAAAAAAAAAAAAAAAAGAATCACCACGCACTCCGGTCTTAAACACCGACTGATCCAAAAAACCCCAAAACTTCCCGGTCTCCACCCCCTTCTACTTGCCCTTTCCTTTCAACTGCTCAACATACCCCTTCAACCCATCTTTAGCCCTTCCAACCTCCTTCTTAACCTTTCCAGCCTCATTCTTTACCTTTCCAATAACCATATCAACATTTTTCTTCCACCCAGACCCATCCTGCTTCTTCTCCTCATCTCCTGCTTTATCTTCAACCTCTGGGCTCTGCCTAGCAGAAATAGTAGCAGACCTCGTGCCCGGACGAGCAACAAAGTCCTAACTTCTCGTGTCTGAATCACTGTCTCTTTCCCCTGTCAAACGTTCCCTTCTTATTGGCTCTTGATCTTCAACAATCTCTTTTCCTGGCTTCGGCGGGTTTGGTTTGAAAGTGTCAAATGGATCACTCTGACGATAATGTTGTACCGTATTGGTTCCTGTAGCTACCACGGTGCCTGGAGTCGGAGTTGATCCGTGGGTTTGTTGAGTGGGTTCGGAGCGGTCGCGGAGTGTAGAGCTTGTTGGGTGATGCGGAGGCAAAGACGAAGAGGTCGGATCAGAAGGTGGAGGGTCGTGGATATGGGGATTGAGTGGTTTGGCTATGGGAATTTTGGATCTGGGAGATAATCATCATGTTAATAAATGATCGAGATTGAAAAAAAGAGTGGGCAGATTTACGGTGTGCTGCTTTTTGTTGGGGGTTGCTGGGCGGCATTTTCCTTGGACTTGTTTGCGGCTGGAGGGTTCTGATGCATGGAGGAGATTGGTTGTTTGTTGTAATATAATGCGCAAAGAGATACTCGGTTGGAATGTTGTCCATATGTTGTTGTTTTGGAAGTTGTTGAGAATTCTTTTGGCTTTCGAAAAATGATGATGGGTTTTCATGTTGGTAGTAATGGGAAAGTACGTATGGTCGGGTTACGAAGGTGAGTAATTTTTGTGCATGCGTATCTTGCACGTGTCTTGTGTTTTTGTATCTCCATGAGTTTCATCAAGGAATAAATTTCGAGTAGTGCAGGAGATATGTCATCGTTTAAAGCCGATGCACGGGTGTATCTTCAATGTCATGTCTATCAACTGCTACTCCTTTGCTGGTGACGAGAGGTACGCTGGTCAAATAATTCCAGATGGCATCATAAATACCGGAAAGATCATCATCGGCCCCCAAGTTTCATCATTCTCGTATAAAAGCGATCCGACGGTCTTTCACTGTTGCACTTTTGGGGTGGTTCGCTGAGTTGCATCAATATCTGACTGGTCAAGCTCCTCATGAGCAGTTGGGTGATATAAGTGCACTTCAATCCCAGAAATTCGTCCACCATTTATCTTTGATGGCGAGATGTGAGCTTAATAAAGGTTCAGATGGTAGTATCAACGTCATCTCTCGTTTCATGGTCACGGCCATGATGAGATTCTGGAATTCTCAGAGGATAATGGTCTGCTATGGCATCACTCTATGTATTTACCAGCCCTGATGCAGTCAGGATTACCTTGTTCATCAATGTTTCACAAATCCTTTCTTCAGTTGACTGATTCACGGATAAACCCAATAAGTGGCAAAAATGTGGCCTGTTACCACGCCAAGATCGGCTCATGAACAAGACCAAAAGAAACGACATCAATACCAACATCAGACCACTCATCATCAACGGAGTCCCGTCCCTCGAAAATGGAAAGTGTCATTTTCTGCTTCATACAAAACAAAATTTTTATAGACAGGCATTCCCTTGTCTTTTGACATTTCTTCAAGAATGCACAATCTCAACAATCCATTTCAACCACAACAAACACATCTAACCTCTACTCGGCAAAAATCTAGAAACAATCCCTTTTTCCTCAATATCAAAAACAATGTGCGAATATCAATCCTACAAAACCTGGTCATGTCCAAAATGCTACCACACAAACTCACCCCCTCCCGTACAGTTCCCCTGCAGCAAAGTAAAAGCCAGCCCGGGTACATCCTTTGGAGGATGCGGCACGATGCATCAAAAAAACAAAATACTACTTTCCATCGATTTTCTCGTTCCTGTTTCTGAGAGGATCAGTTCAAACTGTGAAGCTTGCAATAACAATACCGGCGGTCAGAAATTAAGAAGGATTACAGACAGTAACAAGGCTGTTGCTTGGGGACTTTCTTGAAGTATGAACTGGGGTGGAAGAGGAACACAATACACGGGGCTCGGGATCTAGGATATTAAATGGTATTCATTTTGGCAAGAAAGCACAGGGATTTGGTTTACAACTGTTTTAGACAACAACGGGAAACATTTACCTGCATCTCTTGGAAACTTCTTTGCATTATTATTTTACCAACAGGGTCAAAGGCGGGAATTTGGAACAGTTATGGAATTATGGCATTTAGCAAAATATATCTTACATACTCTCGCTGCTCCTTTCATAAAACCAAAAAGAGAAATTAAAAAAAAATGATAATAAAAAGAACAATGCTGCGAGTGTGATCACTCCCAACTCAGGCTTGCTCGGCTCGGGAGCTTTTGAGGTATCCTCAACCTCCGACTTGAACTCGGACTCCCCTACCTGATTTGACGACCAAGAAGAAAGCCCAGCAGAATCACGAGAAAAATAGGCAGGGCCAATCTTCAACGGAGGAGATCTACTTCTGCGTTCGTCGCTAACAATCTTCGCAGGGTCCCGTCTGTCGCGATAGTTCTTGCTCCTGAAGTCAGTTACTTCCTGACGAGACATAATGTAACTCAAATCGTCAGTGGTCCTGGTCGTATTCGTAGATTGTGTGGCTGGCTTCTTCTGTCTTTGGCTCGGAGCAGCCCGAACAGATCCAGCACTTTCTCCCGCATTGCCACCACGTTCCGCAGCTTGAGCGAGGAGGCCCGGAGGGAATAATCTGATTAAGTGAATGAGAATTTATAGCGGCTTGGTGAGTAAACAGGGCCCACATACGAAAGTACTTCACCGCTGGTTGTTGAGCGTGGCGGATCTGAAGCCTTGGCGGATTGCTGGGTATTACTGTCGGTCGTCTGAGACTGCTGGTCTTTGGGCGGTGTTGATGACATGATGAAGTTGCTTTCAGGAGACCGCTGTCGTAATTTTCTTTGCGTTGGGTGCTGATGATGTTTGGCGAGTGTATTTCCCATGCTGCAATCAACGGTTGTCTTCTCCTTTTATACCCAGACGAACCTTGTAAGTGACTCCATTGCGAGGTTGTTGTCTTGTTGCTCCATAAGTCTCAAAGGAGTCATGAAATAGCCTCAAATGCGTCAGTATCGGTGGCAAGAACAACACCAGGTTCGGATATTATATCAGTCATCATGTTGAGATGAAGATGCTGCTGAGGTCAACCCATAACATCATGCGGTTGTGAAATTTCGGATCAAGCCAATGGCATTGGCATGGCTTCTGCAACAGTGATATGTCGATATTGGGGGATTTTGATTTTCTTTTTTCCTCGGAATGGTATCATGCGGATTCTGTCGGTTCAAAGTCTGTAGCAATGTCAGTCACAATAAACGATTAAAAGTCCAATGACGGGATGTCAGACACGATAAGAACAGAGATAGGTAGAGGCACAGCTCTGCATGTGCAGCAAAAGCTTTTGTGAGAGAGAAGGTAGGAAGGCATGCGCTGCTATTTTCGGCCTCACAATGATTCAACCAATCACAAAAACGCTTGGAAAGAAACCAAGAACCAACTCACCTAAGAAAAGAAAAGATCACCAAGCACAAATCCCTTCAATCAAACCTTATCTCAATAAAAAAAGAACCGAAATATGATTGACAGGCCATTCATTTACAGCGGTCCAATAAGAGGCCGCATCGCGAGATCTTCTTTTCCCCCACAGGTCATGTTGGTTCCAGAGACCGAGCGGCGCCGCCCTCCACACCCGCTGTGCAGACATAAAACTCTTAATAAAGTCATGTAAGGAATTTTTGTCAGGTTTTATCTTTTCCCTCTCAAAATAGTCCGAGATTGCAAGATCGACTTGGACATCACCCAACAGATCACCTTTGAGTAAGGTGGTCGTAAACTTGAAGCTGACAGAGATTGGGGTTACTGTGAAAGATGACAGGTGCGACGGCACAGATATCATTGTGGATGGTAAGACAAAGCATTCCGCTGACAAGGTTACACGAGAGATGTGAAAGGATACCCTCGAACCGTGAAGTTATCGTTCTTGTCAATTTGCTGCTCCATCAAATAAAGTTAGAACCGAGATATTTCCTTCTCTCAACTGCAACCCAAGCCCGGCAGTGCTCCGCATCCGCCCATCTACCCACCGACCATGACTGAATAAAGCCCAGAGAAGGTCATCAGACCGCCTCCCTAGCCGCAATCCCAAAACGGCGCGGCCACCCCATCAACTCAGCTCTCATAGATAGTACGCTGGGCCGCATGTAAGAGGTCAAGTTTCCAAAAAGGTGCTTAGGTGGTTCTGTCATAGCACAAGGTCCTTTGGTGTAGGTAAAGGTTGCAGTGGCTTTTGTGTAATTCCGCAAAACTTGAGCGCGTACCAAGAGTTATATAATCCCATCTCCTTCCTCATCGCACGTCTGACACGACAATCATCTCCACATTCTAGAGCCGCCGCAACACAAAAAAAATATCCTTTTCCTCTGTACAACTCAGCAAACCAAAAATGGCCCAACCAATCAAGAACAACGAATGGCAAGATGGCCTCCTCTCGTGCTGCTCAGGCGGACACTTCCTCATGGGATGGTGCTGTCCATGCGTTTGTACGTTTTTCCCTCTCATTGATATCCAGCTACGCTAACCATCTCCGAAAAGTGGTCAACAAAACCCACGAACTCCTTGAAAACCCAGCCAACCCTGAACCCAAGGGCTGCGGTCTCTGGGGCTGCGGTTGGTGCGTTCTCAACGCCTGCGGTGGTTTTGGTTTCATGTATGTTTCTCTCCATGTCTCCATCATGAGTCCATACTAACCAAGAAATAGTCTGAACTGCCTCCAACGTGGCGACATCCGTAAAAAGCACAATATTGAAGGCAACGGATGCGGTGATTTCTGCGTCTCTGTCTGCTGTCCATGCTGCGGTGTGATCCAGCAGTACAAGGAGCTTGAGATGAGACGTGACGCCAAGGGTGTCCCTGATAAGGTTGGGTACCAAGGACAAGCGCCGATGGGTATGCCTTGAGCGGATTGGGGGAAAGCGAAATGACGTGCCGGACACGGAGTTTCTGAACTGGAGTTGTAGGAGTGCTGGACTGGTTGATACCATTATGAATTATTGGTTTCGTGGTTCGACTATAGATTATGGTAATATTATTTCCGTTTGCTGGCACAATATCAAGCCTGTTCTTGTCAATGAGAATAATTGGTTGCCAAGGTTTGCTTCGTAGTCTTGTTTGCTGAACCAGTAAACCTCGAAATCACTCCCTCACATCAAACTCATACCTCTCGCCTCTCCCCAGATACACCACCCTACCAGCCAATCCTGCCTTTTCGACCTCCTTCTTGAAGACATCCAGCCCGGAAATCATGACATCATAATCGTCGTAGTGAATTGGCACCGTAATATCAGGATCCACCAACTTCATCAGCTCCACCCCTTGAACTCCATCCATCGTCACCATCAATAACGGCAGGTGAGGCCCAGGAATTGTCGTTCCTCCAAGATGGACCAGCATCAAGTCAATCTTCTCTCCAGCCAGGTACTCGGGTATCTGCTTCAATTCGGGAACCATCAATGTGTCGCCTGATATGTAGATCCTGTACCCGACTTGGAATCCTTCGCCATCCTTTGTATGCCCCAGCTCCACAAGCCAGCCATTTGTAGGCGGGACGGCTCCAATCAAGTCATTGACGACCGACAAAGGACCCGGAGGGACATGTTTCCCTGGCATTGCAGTGACTTTGACAGCACTTGTTGTCCCATCATCGTTTTTGATGGGCAATTGTAAGGATTGAAAGAAGTCCAGCCCGTGAACGTTTCGAAACGGTTCCTGTTTGGTATCCGCAGTGAGGCACGCTTTAGCATGAGGCGTCGTGACAATGGGAAACTGTCGGTTAACAGAGTCCTCCACCTTTCGGTCAAAGTGGTCTTCATGATAATGGGAAAGGAGAATCAGGTCCAAGGGAGGAAGGGCTTCGAGGTCGATGGCTGGATTCGTCTGACGGGTGGAGGAGACGCCGGGCCCGAGATGGACATGATCGCCCGCATGAAGGAAGTTGGGGTCGGTGAGTATACGGATGGAGGAATAGGAGAGAAGGGTTGTGGCCGTGCCGATGAAGTAGATTGATGCTTTTGATGAGCTGGCGGTGGTGGTCGCATCAGGGAAGGGTGGGGTTTTGGTACTCTTGATTGGGAGGTCCAGAGTCGGTGCCGAGTGCAGATGGGTGAAGTTCTTGAGGAGGGGGATTCGGATGTTGGGATTGAGTGGGAGAGTTGGAGTGGTCATTGTGGGATTTTTGATGGTCGTCGTCGTCGTCCTGGTTTCGGTGTTCCTCTTTTTTGCGATGATGTTCTTGGGATTTAAAGTATTCCATCTTGTGGTCTTGATGCCGAAATATTGTCCCAATCGAAAGAAAGACAAAAAAATTGTTTCTGGACTATTATTGGCCGACTTTTGGATGGTGTTGTCATGACCTGATAATGGTTGTCGTCATTGATCGAGACTCACGGGCAGACGAAGAAAGAGAAGCACTGTGATTCACACTGTTTGACCGATCAGGGTACCCTGCATTTTATCTAAATTGGGAAAGGCGGTGAAGTTTAACTTTTTCTTTTTTCTTAAGTGGGAACGAATGGCCAATGGTGCGATTTGGGTAGGTGGAGAAGTGGGGGAAATGGTTGAGGACGAGAGAGCTTGTTTGTCTCTTTCGCGCTGTTTTTAAAACTTGATTCTCTTTTTTCAAAGTTCAACTTCAACATTAAATATTTCAGTTCCCATCAGTTCCACTTTTTACAATTTTGGCGGCTCCCAGATTTACAAGAATCCTGTTCCTTACAGTTTTTTTTTTCCATTGTGCAAAACTTCGACTTTCCTGACCTCAATGCCCTTATCACCCTATCTTTACCCTGCACCTGCAAACGGACGTCCAGATTTGGCATCCTTCACGATGCGGGATAATCCGGAGAAACGACGTGGTATTATTTTGACCACAGGGTTCAATTTGCTCGCTTCCGTGACACAACATGGACCACAGTTCAGCCCGTCTTGGCATTGGGTCAAATTAGGCGGCCAACCTCTGTGAGGGAAGAATCGGGATTTCTTTCCCCTCATTCTCTCTTTTTCCACTGTTCTTGACAAAATCAACCACCAACGCCCATATCCATCATGAACAACCCTCCGGCATACCAAGGTGGCGCTCCTTGGGGCCAGCCTCTCCCGTCTCAAGGCGCAGGTCCTCCTCCTGGACCAACGCCACAAGGCGGTTATCCTCCGCAGCAGCTATATTATGGCCAACAACCTCCCCCGCAATCTCATCAACAACCTCATCAGCAACCGCCTCAGCAGTACCAAACTCAATACTCTCACCAGCCTGCGTATCAACAACAGCAACAAACTCCCCAACAAAATCAATATCAACCTCAGCTACAGCATCAACAGTATCAACCTCAAAATCAGCTGCCACCCCAACAACCACCTCAGCAACCCCACTACGCTCAACAACAGCAGCAACAATATGGGGGACAACCTTCAATTCAGCCAGGTGCTCCTCAAGGACCATACCAGCAGGTCCCCGCCAACTCTCCCTATGCCCCTGCCCTACCACCTCGTCCATTGTCGTTTTCCCCTCCACCTACTACTCCAACTTCAGCGGGAGGCAAGCTGAGCGGTCTTTCTCGCATTGGCGCGAGCGTGGCGGGCAAGATTCAGGGTTACATAGGGAAAGGCCAACTACCTCCAGGTGCAACAGGTACCGTAGCAGCCATTCCGCAGCAATATGCGTCGCCTTACGCATCTGTTGGAGGGACCAATCCCTATGCGCAGAATCAGCAGCCAAGCCAGACGCCTGCGGTGTCTCAATGGCAGCAACAACCAGGCCAACATCCGCAAAGCACCCCTCAAAATGCCACGAACCCGATGAGCCCTTATCAGGGCACCCCGGGGGGTGCTCCTCAGTATGCTGCTCCCCAGGGTGCCCAACAAATTAATCAGTATGGCAACCCCAATCCCGGAACGCCAGTTGGTGTTCCCCCGACGAGTGCTCCGCAACCTGTAGGAGTTCAGTATGGAGGCCCTCAACCTAACCCTCACCAATATGGTATTGCTCCAGCTGGAACACCGCAGCCGGGAGCCACTCAACAAGGTTTTCAACAATTTGGCAGCGGTCAGCATGGGGGAAATCAATATCGTCACTCTCAACCCGGAACACCACAAGCTGGAGCGCCTCAACCTGGGGCTCCGCACTTCGGAGGACCCCAATATGGAGGCACCCCGCCTGGACCAAATCCACACGGTTTTGCCCAGCATGGAACATCTCAACCTGGAGCCTTGCCAACAGGAGCCCCTCAACAAGCCGCCCAAAGCATTTCACCTGGAGTGCACCAGTATGGTAATGCTCAGACCGGGATACCACCAGTTGGAGCTCCTCAGCCAGGTCCCTCGCAACCTGGAACAGCTCAATATGGAGGCCCTCCACCTGCACCCCATCAATACGGCATCGCTCAGTCAGGAACACCTCAACCTAGCCCTCCTCAACAGGCAGCCCCGCAATATGGCTTCACGCAGCCTTCAAACCTGCAGACAGGGACTCCTCAATCTGGCACGCCCCCATCCGGCCCTCCTCCGCCGGTGACGACTCCTCCTATTTCCACACCTCCACCTGCGCAATGGGCTCAACCGCCAAATGCTACTGCTCCGCCTACTAACCCACCGAACAATCAATGGGGCTCGCAGACCTCGACTCATCCACCACAACCGACACAACAAAGCTCTACATGGCCAGCCGCACCACATGGTCAAACACATGTTACGCAACCGCCAGCCAGCTCTGGTATCCAAGCACCACACACCGCTCCTGTAGAGTCAGGACCACCCTTTGGCGGCCAACAGAACCACCCTCAGCTACCTCATACAGAATCGTTCCCAGTGAATTACACACCGCAGCCGCAAGCCCAGAGCCCTTCGCCTGCTGTGCAGCATCATCAAGCCCACCCAGGCGCTCCTGGACCCCCTACATCCCCACCACCCATCTCTCATCACGTAATCACCCCCACACCACCACCTCAGCAAAATTACGGGCAAATTGCTCCGAGCCAACAAAGTCTGCCTCATTTCACCCCTACGCCGCCACAACCTGCACCAAATGCACCAACTGGGCCCTCAGTCCAACAGGTGCAGCAGCCGGCGCAATCCGCTCCCCATTATCCTGTCCCAGAGACTCAGTTTCAGGCACTAAGCATAAGTTCACCCACTCCACCTCAACAAAATCCACCTTTTTCTCCGCAGCTACCACTTCAATCACCACCCCAGCCCGAGCAATGGAATTCTCAAGCTCCAGTCTCTGTTGCTCACTCCTCCTCATCACTGCCTCCCGCGCAGCCACCTCCACCACCCGTTGTTACACCTCAGACCCAACTTCATGTAGAGACCACATCGCCGCCAAGTGAGCTTTATTCGCCCCCTCCACAGCATCAACAGGTATCCCAGCCGTCTCTCCCTGCCTCGAATTCGCCTCCAATCCCCGCCAAGATTGAAATTGCTCCGGCTTCGCAGCATCAGCCGATACCAACGCCAGTGATAAACCAGTTCCAGCACCACGCTACAGCAGAACCCGAATACAATCCTGTTGCACCACAAACTTCAACCTATTCAGTACCAACAACTGCTGCGACAAGTCCTCCGACACATCACCCTCCCCTTTCCCAATTACCGCAACAATCCGTGACTTCAGTTCCAGAGGGTGGGAACCAGGACGGCTCTCTTAAATACCAGCCCTACCGTCCTTCTCAACAGGAGTCAGCGGTATCGTCGGATTATCAACGCACGACAAGTCATAGCGGTCCTGCGTCCCAGCAATTACCAACTTCCGGTCCACCACAAGTGGCCTCGACATCTACACCACCAATTCCCACACCTTCCTCACCACAGAGTCCACGAGAATATCAGCCGTATCGCCCATTTCAAGACACCACGAACCGGTCCGTTGTACCCTCCCTGCCACCTGCGTCATCTGCTGACCAAGGTGAAACAGCAACTGATCACGGTTCTCACGAAAGGGTAACAACTCCAGAAGCAGCCCTGGACGACCTTCTTTCCGAGATCGAAACGGTTTCTGGCTCAACTCATCCACCGGCGGAAAGCATTCTTCGAATTGAGCCAACAACTCCCGTCACTGCGGCCACAGGGGTTTCAACCATCCAAGAAAAGAATAATTCAACTTCAAAAGTGCAATGCCCGGGAAATCTTCCGCTCCCTGAGGAGAGGGACTGGTATTCGCATCCATCCGCACCGGCGTTTCTGATCTGCCCGCCCTGTTTTGAGGTGGACATAAAGTATGTGTCCTCCATTGCTTCGTCGTTCTCTCCTGTGCGAAAGACCAACGGGAAATGTTATTTCAACTGCTATCGCATCTCAAAAATTCTGTGGCCAGAGTTCAAGCGGAATGGTAACCTCTCCAAAATCTTGGCGTGGATGAAACGTCGAACAGAAGAGATTAAAGATTGCACAGGAGTTGGCGCCGTTAATGACACAAAGTGGTTTACCATCGCGCAAGATGAATTCCCGGGCTTTGCAGCTTGCGAGGCGTGCTATGAGGATTTAGTATTGGCTACATCAATCAGCTCTCGGTTCGAAAAAGCTCCGTTTCAACATGGCACAACTTGTGATGTTGTCGTTACCTACATTCAGCGTATGATTGTTAAACGGCTTGATCAACAATATGTCGATTGGAACGGTTTTTTACAAGGAGCAAAAATGCGACTCAGCTTGCTCCCCTGCCCCCAGGTTAACGCCAGACCTGAAACCGAAGGCCGTTGGTGGACGATGAAGGGCTTGAGCATTCAGACTTTCAGCATATGCGAAGAGTGCCATGCCGACCATGTTGACGGGATAGAGATATTTTCAAACTTATTCGAGCCTCTTCCAGCGACGTCAAGTTCCTCACAAGTGGGCTGGAGTGTGAACTGGATGGCAACTGCCTCGATCATCTCAATCAACTGTGATTTCACACCCAACTTTCCTCTTCGATATGCGATCAATTTGTCGAACATGGATAACCAAGTGTTGGATTTCGAAAAGACAAGAAGCATTGTCAAATTTATTGCGTCGAAGCCGCGGTGTGGTAGGCCTGAAGGACTGGACAACGGGTTGTTTTACAATTTTCATAACGAGCTGCCGGGTTTTGGTGTATGCGAGGCTTGCTACATAGGTGTCTTGAAACCTCACGGATTTGACAAATTCTTCAAGGACAGGCCGCAGATGGATCCCGGGACGGTGTACTGTTGTTTCCATCCGGGCTACCGCAGGTCTGGACAATACATCAACAAGTTCTTTTCTGCAGTGCGAGGGGCTTGCAAATTTGGTGACTGGGAGCAAGAGGTACGGAGCTGGAACTCGATACCAGGTTGTCCTCGGGATGAGGGCGCAGCCGGACGCCATTGGTGGGGTTGGAAGGACTGTACTGCCTGTCAAGAATGCTTCGAGACTGTTATTGTGGGATCCAGATACGAAAAGTTACTCCCGAGCTATGAACATTTTCTCGAAGGTGAGAACATGTGCTGTCTCTTTTCGCCACGGATGCGAGGGCTTTATCAAGAGGCCTGCGAGACTGGAGATCTGGATCGGTTTAAGTTTCTCTGTGCAGAGAGGATGGAGATTTGGAAGCACACGGTTCCAAGGATCTTGACTATGGCCTACCAGAGTAATCAAGATTTTCACCAGTCGCTAGTATACAGTAGCTTGGCTCGGGCTGCTAAGATCAGCGCTATTACCGTTTTCGATACGGACGCTAGATATACCAGCGCCAAAACTGGAGCCACCTATCAATCTTACAGCGGAATTGAGGCGGAGAGGTATTCAGAGATTGCCGATGATCTATGGAAAAAGACAAGTGCGGGAGTCCGGTCGGAACAAATGGTTGAGTTGCAAGCTCTGTGGGACATGTATAAATGAGATGGACATCTGAATATCTCGTGGCCATAACTATCAGACGGTTTGGAAGTATCAGGGAGGAGTTTGGAATTGAACGGCTTCTTGTAATAAAAGTAACTCTTGACTTGCTTTTCTCACAGAATATCCTTTTTCCATTTTCGGACGGACGTATGTGTAACCATGGCTGTATGGTGGGTCAAGGGAGAGAGAGGGGTTATTTTCGCCCAACTTTGGGCCGCCATGCTGATTTATTTCCTTCTTCATTCACGCTCGATCTATTACTGAACCTGTCAATCCCGACACCGACCGATTGACCATGGCGGACTCCCCAACCCTTCAACCTTCCGACCCCAGGACCCCAACACCATCACACGAGGAGCCAAGCGACGCTGGTGAAAGCGCAAGGAAGCAAAATAAATTTCTTCCTGCTACTATTGCCGTCTGCTGGAACTCGGCGATCGTCAAGGTACTCTGCCCCTTTTGTGAGGAAATACACGAACATCGCATCAACCACTTTGCGCATGACCCAGACACTGGTGATAGGATCCGAGATGGCAAGGGGCTGTGCAAATATGACGGGCCCTCTCCGACACGTCTCGAGAACCGAGTTTCCCACTGTCGCCGCCGAGATACAAAAACCATGAATTCCAACCCCATCTACACGATCCTATTTCCGTTCGAGGAAAACTCGCGTGTCGCTAAACTCTCTTTCGAGGTTGATAAAAAACAGAAAGGATTCAATACTGTTGGCCTCGGGATCAAGTATCGAGATCTGTGGGATACAGAAAAGGAGGGTGAACTGCCAGAGGCTATGGAGAATTTGAGTCTTGGTGATGGCGACGACAATGCTCATGCTGCAAAATCACTAGATGTCGATGGGATGCGGAAGGAGTTCACTCAACCTGAGCGAGAATGGATTATATGGGCAGCATGTACAGGAGGCGTGAAAGGTGACAAAGGTCTCAAGGAGTGCCTTGAACCTTCGCCACATCCCAGCACTCTACTTGAATTCAGGAACGAAGAAGGGGAGTCGTTGCTTGGCATCGCGGCACGATACGGTTATGTTGAAGTTGTGGAATACCTGCTAGAGCGTGGATGCGATGTCAACGTCACTGATGACAAAGGCCGAACACCTCTCATGGAGGCTGCCCTGTGGGGGTTCCCAGATATCGTTAAGGTCTTGCTCAGAGCCGGCGCGAACAAGTTCCTCAAGGATCAACAAGGTCTGACTGCTGGGGACCTTTGGAATGAGTCTGGCAGGAATAAGACGGAGAGATCCAATCGGGAGAGGACTAGTAAATTTCGCGGAAAGTGGCCATCCCAGTTGATACCGAAAGGTATCAGATACAAGATCCACGACTTGCTTGATAAGTGCCTCTCGTTGAGAGCGGTGCTACTTGGACCTGTCAGGGGTCTTCAAGACGAACACTTTCACAAGTCAGAAACGGTTGGAACAATCTCTCTATTCCTCCCATATCATCAAGACGGACACTCTCACAAGTCAGAAACGGCTGGAACAACCTCTCCATTCCGCCCATCTCATGTTGTCAGGGTCTACATGAGATACGACATCACCGACAAAACGGAGAAAACCGTCGCCATCCTCTTTCGCAATAAATTTCCCCTTTTTCCAGCAGTCGCGGTGAGCGGTTGGCGGGGCGATAAAAAGGAGGAATTCCACCCCCCTGAAAATAAATTGGTGCAGCTCAACCGGGCATATTGGGCTTTGGAAGCGCGCAACGTTGCACGGGATATTCGCTTCGAGTTCGAAGAACATTGTTTTGACGATTATAAAGGAAGCTACTTCTCGAGCCACGCCGAAGCGCAGTTGATGGCCTTCTCCGTCAGGAAAAACTATATGTTTCCCCTCTATAACGATAAGGGCGTCGAGGATGACCTCTACCAGCTCTTCAAGCTTCAGCCGAGGAATACCGCTGCTGAGATTGTTGTGACCAAGAAGCCTTGTGACTCTTGCAAAGCGTTTAGGGACGCGATATGGGAGAAGATTGAGATTGACTTTTCTATTCGGCAACTTGATGTTAAGACTGAAAGCCCTTGGGACCATCTTGGAGATTATGTAAATCTGACTAGCTAGCAGCCATATTTTCCCATATTTTCAGATATTTATTCTCTTTGTGATATACAAGCTCATTACCGGGCATTCCATGATACATCCTGCGCATATGTGCATTGTGCGTGATGAGGGTTATCCAGCAAAAAACCAACAGTAATTCCACTATCACATGTATTCAAAGGCAATACCCATAAATAGGTAGAAATCAGATGAAATAATAGCAAAAATAATGGCAAAGAAAACAAAAAGATGGAAAAACTGGAAGGAGATGTAGAGAAGGGAAAAGAAAGGCAAAAGAGAACATGATTTACCAAAGAGAGAAGGGAAGGGAAAAGAAAAAGAGGGAAAAAGAAGGAAGGACACGCGGAGCAAAATGAAATAAAACTTATCGCTAGCATCATAATTTGGTTATGCATCCTGTATTTTCCTGTGGAACTGATGATAGACAGAGAGAATGTTCAGATGCAATTCCTGTGATAGCTTCACTTCTGCTGGTCACCATACAGATCACAACGTTATAAGTATTCACTACAGCTCTTATAATCGCCTATGCATTCACACCGATGTAATGTACATACCAATTGACATTTCGGTACGCTCTATGCGATTCTCAGACGCATGTTTTGGCAAAGAGCATATAGTATCGTTCAATGACCATGGCAGCTGTCACACGGTTCCCGCTGACAGTATTCAACAGTGTACTCGGTCACCTGGCACAACAAATACCATGCCAAGGACCCTCCACAGCCTACCAGTATAGTGGGGCGGCCGAAGGAGGGTTAAGCTATGCAAGAGGAGGTGCCCGATGACCAGTATACTAAAGGATGGTTGGTCAAGAAGGTCGCCGACGCGGGACAAGCCACTAAAGTCATGATGACTGTTCTCTTTGTAATCGTCGGAGCCGAGGAAGGCCTCCGACGGAAAGAAGGAATGGCCACGGAAGTACGAGGACCCAGAAGGGACCCGTACGAGTATAAATAGGGCCTTGATTTTCCCACTTAGAATGTTGGAAGGACAAGGACCTTGAGGCCATTACAGTTTATTATATTGATTTGAATACAAGCCCATTCCAAGCCCATTATACATGCCCTTGTTACAGCAGCCGAGGCTTCATTATAAATGCATCAAGGCGGTAGACTAACAAAAGGAAGAAGAACATCATGTCGGGATGTTTTGAGGGTTCTATGACCCAGTGTAGTTTCTAGTATTGGACGATAGGATTGGACGAAATAACCATCAAGGTAAATGCACAAACAAAGATCTCCTATAACCCCCCATAACCTCCCACACTCTCGACCCAAATAACCAAACCGCTCATGAGGGATCCCAACTGCTGCGCCTGTCATGGTCGAGGGTTCATGGTCGAGGAGGGATCTTTGTCAGCGGATCAACGGTCATGGTGTCCACGACCTCGGTGAACACCTTGGAGAATGCGCGGGTCTCTCCAAGAAGCCAAGCGAGGACAACAATCTTGTCGTCGTTGGTGCCCGTTGTGTCGGTCTTGACCTCCCATTGGAGACCATTGAGAGCTCGACGAGTTTGGAGGCCTGTAAAAGCGATCATGATTAATTAGCTTTTTGTCCTTGATTGAGAATTAATGGATAGGATATGTAACGTACCTCTTGCGGGGACGCTGTGCTTGTTGGTTTCGTTCTTGAGAAGGAAGGCGATGTCTGCCCGGGTTTTTGTTGTTGGAGAAAAGTGAAAGGTTGAAAATTTTGTGGGAGGAAGGGTATTTGGGTAGCTCCAAAACTATGTGGGTATTATTGGCTGCAGACCTATTGTGCCTACCTCTTGGGGGGTGAATATTGTTTTCCATTTTTCTGTGTGAACGACGCTGACCTCGACCCTTTTCACCTTTTGTTAGGTAGGGGTTCTTTCTTTTCCTGGCAACGCGTGGGTCCTCATTCATGTCTTCAGGACTCTCATTCGCTCTCAGAGAGCTCTGGATTCTTCCGAAGGTTCCATTGTCCTTAGGCAGACACTGTCCAATCCCGAGAGACTTGGGTACGTGCTTGCAAAAGACTCGTCTTTCATTGAGGGCCGGCAACTCGCCGTGTCCAAGAGACCATGCATGAACTAATAGTCACGTGGAGCCGTCATTCATCAAACGAATTCATTGGTTCCCTACCACTACTTCCTCCAGAATTATGCACAATATCAACACATTGTTGTTCCCACCGAGTGTGTCATGAAAGACTGACTCAAACTGGATATGATCTGCAGAGTCTAGACCGTGAGGACGGATTCATCCGGGTTAACGGCACTTCATGTAGCATTGTGGCGAAATGGCGACGACAACCGCTGGTACGTAACGACTCCTCATTGGCCATCATGAAAAGTCCTACATAAAATGCAACTCGAGGACTGCAGTAACCCATTGATGCCTGTAGTTCAACCCGGTGTGACGCATAGTATGCATGTTGATCGTTCCCCGTTATGTCCATGTACAACGCTGGTACGCTGATACTGAATGGTATGCCTAACTGCCTGCCCAGTCCTCAACCAAGACAATATATCCGACAAAAAAGTCCGAGCTACCTTATATATTCCATCATTTCTTTGTCGTCCTTCCAACTCTGTAACCCACCCATCACTAATCCCATCTTCCCCTCCCCAAAATGACTTCCCTCCAAGAACGCCACAAACAAGTCTACGACCTCTGGGTCGCAACTGCCAAACCCGACCGCCGCGACATCGCCTTCTTCACCCACAACTACATCCGTCAAACCCATCCCGACCACCACGTAACCCGCACAAACCCCGCCAGAGCCAACCTCCTAGCCTACGCAGCAGCCGGCCACGCCACCTGCACCGAAGAATACTCCAACCCAGACATAATCGACACAATCCGTTCCTACATCCCCACCAACCGTCCCTTCGACCACCAAGAAGGCTCCGTAGTCGACCAGGTCCTCTTCGGTCGTTGGACATACACCTGGTCCTCAACAACGTTTACTCTCTACTCCATAACCTCCCACGAACCCGGCGTTGCCCCAATCGAATACCTCTTTATCCTCACGCCCAAACTTTCTTCACCAAGCCTCCATCACCCCAAAACTGACGCATTACTCCTAGCAGCAGGAACATGGACCAACACCCTCCACGAAGAAATCTACGTTTGGGACGATAACGGCTGGGTTAAAGACTCTGCTCTCTTTCAATCAATCCAGCAATCCTCCTGGGACGACATAATCCTACCTGTCTCAACCAAAGATTCTCTAATTTCCGACACGATAGGATTTTTTGACTCTAGGGAGATATACCAATCCTTGTATTTGTCATTCAAAAGAGGCATCATTCTCCACGGCGTTCCCGGGAATGGAAAAACCGCCACGATTAAAGCACTCATCAACTCTCTTGCGAAAAAGGATATCCCTTCCCTCTATGTCAAGCAATTCGATTCGTGCCGGGGATCGAAATGGTCCATCAAGAAGATCTTTGCTCGGGCTAGGGAGATGGCGCCTTGTTTGCTCATCTTTGAGGATCTAGACAGTTTGGTAGAAGATAAACTGCGGTCATATTTCTTGAATGAGGTGGATGGGTTGGAATCTAACGAGGGGATTCTAATGATTGGCAGTACGAATCATTTGAGCAGGTTGGATCCGGCTATTGCCAAAAGACCGAGTCGATTTGACAGGAAGTACTTGTTTGAGCTGCCTGATTTAGCCACTAGAGTACAATATGCTAGGTATTGGAGAAGAAAACTGGAAGGAAAAGAAGCAGGAAAAGGGTTTGAAGAGGGATTATGTCAATTGATTGGGGTATTAACGGAGGGATTCAGTTTTGCTTATATAAAAGAGTTGTTTGTTAGTACTTTGTTGGCGATTGTAAGAGGACAGGTTCAAACTGCTGAGGAAGAGGATGATGAGAGTGGATCAGGAAAAGATGTGGTTGTTGTTGAAAAGGAAGAGGAGGGAAAGAGGGTTTTCAAGGATGTTGAGACTCCAGAGGAGTTTAAGGAGAATATTTTTTGGAAGGTTTTGAAGGTTCAGGCTAGGATTTTGTGGGAACAGATGGAAAGTGCGGATGAGGTGGAAAAGGAAAAGGTGAAGACGGGTGTTGTTGGTTTGAGGAAGCCGCCTGTGATAAAACCTGAATGAGATTGGGGTTTATGAGGGAGAATGGAATTTTTAGAAACAAGTAATATCATCAATCATTTATCATGGGTTTAGACATGTTGGTATTTCTTGGCAAGTGTGGACACGAATGGTGATAGTTCCTGAGTTGGTTGGGGTTGAGTAACTTCAGGCCTTGGCGAACCTCGCGTCGATAGTAATGGTAAAAGAGGGTACAATATGGCTCTTACCGGGTTGTCGGCGTCATATTTGATGAAAACTAGGTATGGATCGGTGAGACAGATGAGGTCTTTCAGGTAAACCCATGACCGGATTGACCCCTTCTGTTGGATTCAAATCTCTATTCCGACTGATATTTTGTCAAAATGGAATTTTGATCCTCTTGTACGACATACATGCGAGGCTCACACAGATTGTCAGCACTCACATTCGACTCTGTCATGGATGGAAGCTTTGCATCCGGCAAATGTTGCCTGCTTGGCATAGGGCTGAGATGGTGTTCACCCACATCAACGGATCTCAGATCAGGATACGAACAGCATAAACTTTCGGGCCCAGATGAGTTGTGATGCCGGCGACTAAAGAGGCAGTGTGGCATCTTCGTCCCATGTCAAGCCATCTCAATTCAACCAACTTAGCTGCAAATTGGCGCATCATTCCTTTGGCAATTTTACGATTTTCATCTCGTCCAATCTCCATCAGTGATGGTGTTTATTCTCGCGAAACCGGAAGCGAATGATCCTCATCATGAATACTGTCTACCTACGATCAACGCAGCGGGGCTGTGTAGACACAGAATATTTCATCATGAAGTATGGGCCGTTTCTCGTTGGTGTGGCGTTCTGGTAGTTGAATAATTCTCGGCGTCGGATCATGGGCCCAAAATGGTGGCCTTGATTTGCGCTTTGGTTCTACGGAGGCCTTTGCCCTGGCCTCAAAACGTTTTTTTCGCCTGTAATTCGGCTGATCATGCCCGGGGAGATGGTCTCGTTTGCATACTTCCGATGCCAGGCCGTAAAGTTTTGACCAACGTTCGTGCCGGACTTGATCGATTGACGGGTGACACAAAATTGCCGAATAACGTTAAATAACCAACTGATTTTTCGTTCAACTTGGAGCTCGAATAACGTTTGGGGGTGGCTTTTATCGTCACGGCAATCTGGGGGTAATGCCTGCGGAATGAGGACTCCCGCGTTTTGCGGCGCAAGAGTGTACAAGATCTTTTGTCCACACAGGGAGGGCGCTTGAAGGACCACACGGTTTGAAAGGCCACATCTGAACAACAGATCTGAAAATCAACCAGTTGCAACAATCCAAGCAGACTTGGATAGGTTTCAATGGGAAAGGTGACTCTTGTTGAGGCCACATTGCGAGACCATCAAGCCGAATCTCCTCCTCGTGTACCTGATGACTGTTGGTCCATTTTCATGGACAAAAATTCAAGTGTCAATATTCTACGTAATGTGGGCTTGTGGAACGGCCAGTATTCAATTTCCAAATTTAAAAATCAGTTGGCGATAGTCAATAGGTATATTTGACTGAAGAGTATCTCTCTCTACATCGGACAGATACAGAACTGGTTCATTGCTTAGAATTTGCAGACATTGCGGTTCATCAGAATGGTCACTTGGCACCTTGGCATCTTTCATCTTCTTGGTTGCCTCACGGAGTGCAAGGAATCAGGCAATCTGTTGGTCTGGTCACAGTTTTCCCGCGTGTGTAACCACCCAAAATGGATTGGTTGGCAGGCATTGTCCTCTGCTGAAGTGATGCACTGCTTGTCTTGAAAGATACGGCGGTTAAGGACTTTCCTAACGTTTACCTTCTCTGTGTTCGGCCGCGAATGACAGCTTCGCGATTAAAATGCCTTGGCCGAATCACGCACATGCTTTCGCTAGGCAAACGGTCGCGAGTGGAGGTCATACCCCCAACCACTCCGCCCCCCCAAAGGCATGTGTCCCCGAACTCGAGCACTCCCGACAGTCTGGTACGGTTCCCGTGCAATTCGCGTCCAACTTGCTTCCTCGAAATTTTCACTCGCATCAACACTCACTCCGTCGCACGCACAGCCTCCTCCGGAACCTTCTCTCTCCCAGATGTAGCTTGCACAACTTGAAAGAGTTGAGTCAAATCTCATCTGACTTTCATCATGAAATTAGTTTCAGGCCACAGCCGCATGATGCGTCAAGTTATATATACCCCATTCCCCCTTCTCCAACTCGACGATTCTTTCTCATCATCATCACCAATAAATCCCAAGACTATTCAAACAGATCGGATTGCATCATTCATACAGACTTGACAGAACCAGTTTACCATTCATTCAGACCATCTCAACCACACACCGCATTCACACAGACACGTCCAAACCAACACACGCTCACCAGTTTTTGAGACACCCATCCGAATCAACGAACCCCTCATCCAATCAACGAACCCCTCATCCAATCAACGAACCCCTCATCCAATCAACGAACCCCTCATCCAATCAACGAACCCCAACACATTCTTCCCCAGCCAACATGTGCATCAAATACACGACCCACTACCGCTGTGGCCACACCAAGGCCTCCGAAATCGTCGTCTGTTCCCGCCGTTACGAACACGTCTTAAAGCACGAACACATAACCTCCCGCTCTTCATCCCTGCGCGACTGTGATGATTGCGAACTTCTTGATCGTCAGTCGCGCGGCGCTACCATTGGTTACGATGATGAATACGATTACGATTATGATACTTATCGCAGAGGGGGCAAGTACGTGACCAAGAGCTACAGGAGACGTGAATGGGTTTGGAGTTATTGGTAGATATGCATGAGGGGGAAAATCGGGAGTCTCTTTTGTTGGATAGTTTAGGCACTTGGGTGTTGTTGATGGATTGCATACTTTGGGATTGTGGCAACGCATCTAACTTTTTTTGTTTCCTTTTTGTGATTGGCATAGCTTTGGGATAGGCCCAGTACGATCATTTCAGTTTCAGTTTCATTTGTTTTGTTTCTTTTAGCTTCATCACGATCATTTTAAAGTCAGATTCACTATTATGAGATAGAACGATAGATTTTATTTGCACGCAAGTGTTTTGCAATAATCGATAAGTACCAAAATGGAGAGGCTTATGCAGCAGACTTCTCAAGCCACATCGTGCAGCCCTACAAGGCAGAGAGTATGTCACAAAAGAAACCCTTACCCAGAATGGAGTCGGCCTCGTGGTTCTTCGGATCACTCATTCTGGCCTACGCCACATATCAAAGCAGTTCTCTCTCTCTCTCTTTTTTTCTTCTTTTTTTTTCTTCTCTTCACTGTTTTCTCATTTAGATAACAGTAGTACTATCTTACCCTCAGGTAGCTGCTTTGATTGTATTATTTGGCCTGAAAAAGACATTATCAAAAGATAACTGTCAGAATGTTAAGCGCATAAGAATTCGAACTTGAAAATAAACCAGATACCTACCAAACTGGAAGCCACATTTCCCGACGGCCACCCATGCTAGATCGCAATACTACTACTACTTGACAGTTCCCACACCTCTCTTTCCTTGCTGCTTATGACACATTCTAATTTTTCCTTAGTCTACCAAACCAATATTCCCATTGTACCCCATACATGCCTGTCTCACCCAACTTCAAAAACTCCTCAAGTTCTTGCATTGTGCTCGCCCCCCTATCATTCCCTTCGATATCATATATTTATATATTATCAAGACATCCGGGATGAAAAATTCTCTTCTCTCCTCCGGGAAGGCTCAATCTTCCAACCTCCTGATGATTCTGTTCCGTGTCAGAATAGTTAACAGTCAGACGCGCTAGCCAATCGCGCCACAGAGGAATACTGAGAAAAGCACTACTTGGTGTTCGAATTCGAAATCGGTGTTGCCAAGAGCGACTTTTAGATCAAGTTCCTTAAGACGCGGAAGCTTTTTCTGGAGTATGCAGAGATTTTGTGGCCGAGTTTAAAAAAATCCAATCAGAGAAATGTGTCCCCTTGCCTTCTCGTCGTCGTCGTCTTTATTATTTAATTTGAAACGATTAAATATGAAACACACAACTAACTGTGTTCAACTCTCTGAGACTTGTTCTATCCAGATTTCTCGGTCTCTTTCATGCTAACATATCACTGGTGTAGTGGCAAAAGTTTCAAAATTTTAGATGATAGAGCGTCAAGATTTTAATTCCAATTTTGGTTCTGTTTTCCGGTTTGATCTTGTATTTTCTGTTTTCTCCTCGAGTCCTGAATAGTCGTTCTGTTTGTATTCACCTGTTGATCGAATTCTTATGACGCCGTAGCTTGAGGGTCAGTGACGTACGTGATGGGTTGTGTGTGTATGGATCATTATGGATCAGAAAATATTGGACATGATATATTTTTGTAAGATGATTGGTCTCAGATTGACGCTCAAGAATGAGAATAGTATGTGCATAATTCGAACTTGAAAATAAACTACCAAACTGGAAGCCACAGTTTCCAACGGCCACCCATGCTATGTATGTAAAGATAGATACTACTTTAGAGTTACCACACCTCTCCTTCCTCGCCCCCTATGGCACAGGCATAGGCTGGGGTTTCCTTGGTGTGACGAGCCGATGTTCCCAGTCCACCAAGTAATCAAAGAGCATAGGATACTTTCCAGCATATCTGGTCCCCATTCCCGTGTCATCCATCCTCAAGAACAACTCGAGTTCAGTCTTTGCGCTCGCTTCTATCTCGTTCCCTTCGTCATCGGTGTCCCCAAGAACGCCCTTTAGCGCATGAGAGAGGTAATACCTGGCACGAACCGTGTTCTCTCGTGGCCAGTCGATGACCTTCTCCGCCACGCTAATGACACTGCGCAGCTGCTCTCTAAAATAGTCAAACACGTTTTGTCAGCCAGCGTCGTCAAGACTCACGCTGCACGGACAAATTCACCCATCAAGAACCTCATGTTGGCAGCATTCATCCGAATCTCCAAGGTGCGAAGATTGTTTATACCACAATCCAGTTCTGAGAGATCCTAAAGCTTGACCAGGATTGATAAGGCCTGAGCCTGACTGCCCTGCTGGAACAGGATATGGGAATAGTCGGCCTGGTGAATCCGTGCCAAGGCTGTATTCGAAGCCCCCTTGTCGACGAACTTATATGCCCTCTCGGCATAAGCCACGGCCTCGTCAGGCTTGTTTTCCCAAAGCAAGGCATAGGCCATCTGATTGTAGTACTTGCCATACTCGTACTCCAACGCCTTGTTGTCCTCGGGGCCCCATATGTTGTATTGTTCCATGCACACTTTGAGATTTTCCCGGACACCGTCGAAATCGTTGATCTGATTCAACGCCGCTGGTTCATCTTTGCAAGCAACCTTTCGTGCATAGCGTACACGCCTTTTCCGTACCTCCAATTTGTTGTACTTCCACCTGCCTCGGGCAAAAGATTGCTCCGTTTTTGGATGAAGTTCGGGTATTCCACGAGACTGAGGTCCAGGCTTTTGATCTGACCTTGTGCATATGAAAAATAAAGAGGAGACCCACCAAGACCGCTTGAGAGCTCGCGTGCTGCTTCACGTTGCGCGTCGTCCATAGTGGCCTCGGGGATTTTGAGCGAGCGAAAGAGCAGGCGGACACCTGCATCCGGTTCGAGAACAATCGACGGGAACTTCGTGGGTATGGAATAGTGTTTATGTCTGAAAAATGAGTTCGAGGAGATTGCTATAATAGCTGAGGGGAGTTTGGATTTTTTTGGCCGATACTCAGCAATCGCACGCCACTCATTAACGTTGTCAAACACAACGAGCCACCGGCGTTCTGTAACATGTCAAGTGTCGATTGATGGTTACATGCAGTCTCGACGATGAGAAGGAATCTTTATCTTAGGAGCGTGAGCAAGACCACCTACCAACGGAAAAGGAACCATGGAACGGAAGGGCCTTAAAAACCTTTTCATCAAGTGGATTCAACCAGATCTAATCACGTTACGAGCTTTCTCAAGCCAGTCAAGAACAATGTCAATGTGGATTTCTCCCAACCCTTCGCTCTTGACCAATCAAAGACGCCTTCCGATCTTGCTAAAAGTCTTCATGGTCTCGGCAGGGTTTTCTGGATCAGCACTAACCCAGAATATGGCGTCAAAATTGTTTTTGTATTCGTATGCAAAGTGAAGCGCAACCTCCGTTTTCCCAACCCCGGGGTTCTCATGCACAACACAGGTAAAGGGGCATGCACTTTGGTGATCCTCCACTAGAAACCTCTAGAGCTTCTTTATCTCGTGATCCTTGCCGGAAAAATATTAAGCGCAGAAAATGCGGAAGCCAAAATCATGATGCAGGCTTGGACAGACAACAACATCAATGATCGATCATGTTGGGAACTGAAACGGGAAGCAAGAATAAAGTTCGTCTCTATCTGTGGGGGTTTAATGGGAAATTGCAAAATTGAATTGCATGGATGTACCGAGATGTTCATGGAATGCTCTCAAATGAATGCGGTCGAGAATGACGTGGATGAAACAAAAGAAAATACAGACATGGAATGATGAGATGTTTTCGTCCCATCTTTCACAAATGCCTTCATGCGCATTTAATATATGCTTAAAATGACGACCATCGGTGTGCAAAAAGGGATCACGACCAAAAGCAAAAGCAATACGACCATCGAGTGTAAAAAAAAATGACGATGTTGGAAGATACCACTAAAAGAAACAACATGTATGCAAGGTGCAAGTGGTGATGGCATCAAATGTCCAAAAAGAAAACTCCCAAAAAATGAAGTGCGGTTGTCTCGATCAAGCCTCAGGAACCGCAGGAGGTCTTTGCTTACCAGAAAATTCAAGATGGCGAAAATATGGCAGAGAAGCTGAAGATGAGGGTATCAATCTGAGCTGAGCCAATATCCAATATTGGCTAGTACCATGCAACCGGCTAAGAAGTGCGATAGCTATTCCTGAAAGTGTTTGGAGCTGAGGTAGGAGTTTTTGGCTTTTTGACTTTTTTGGGGCTTTTGTGTTTTCCGAATAAATCTGCGCCACCGTTAGATTGAACTCGGGTGTCTTGCAAAGGAGATTTTGGAGTCCCCTTCGCCCGACCACTGAGCCAACAGCACTTCTGGTTTTATTGGTTGAAAATACAAGCCTTAACCTTCTATATAAGGGTCAGATGCGTGTCATAGGGAAAGCAGGGGGCAGCAGGGTGCCCTGGGGAGAGCACAGGCCGCAAGGGGATGGGCAGCTGGCAGGGAAAAGAAGCGGAGCAGCCTCGGCAAGCACCACTTCAAGCTGGCGGGGACGGAGTTTGCTTTGCTGTGTGAACTTGACGCCCCGGACTACCTGGACAGGCTGGCTGCACTCCCAGGTTCCAGGTTTGGTTCAAGCCACGTTCCATTCTATTGCTCATACACCACCATTCCATCCCGTAGTCACAACGGCATCCCTTTCTCTTCATTCTACCAGAACCTTCTGAAGATTTGCCTACCACTTGGTTCAGCCCCTACGAATTGCATGCATGGGACGACTTGTTGTCATTGAAAAACGTTCCACGCGTCTCTCGACTGCAATAACAGCAGCAACTCTATCATTGGAATCATCTTCTTCACAATCCCAGCATTTACATCTTCACTGGAAGCTAACCCCAGATTGGAATCAGATTCGAGTACTTGAAGCTGGCCATTCGACCCCGATTTCTCCTTCTACGAGCCGCCGCAACACCTCCTAGACCACGAGCATTGTTATTTCCCCGCCCGAGAACGATGTTGGCGGCAACGGATTCGTACAACAACTCCCTGAGCCACACGACAATCAACACGGAAGATGCTGCGAGTTTCCGCTCGAAGAATATCGCCGATTCAACGAGAATCCGGCTTAGTACAGCCATCAAGAAGCTCCTTGTCAGCCTCTGGCCTGCTGCGATGTTTGGCTGGCTGTGGCAGACCTGGAAGGCAATGCGGTCGCTGTTCGCAAAAGCTCCTCAGACCTAGAATGAAGCCAAGGCTATCTGTTAGTTGCTTGACAACCATACTCGCACCGCCGAAGGACTCACATACCCCAACACGGCCTCGCTTGAACAATCTTTCGACAACCCTGCTCGTCAACTATACACGACGAATCCTTGACCAAGACCAAGTTGGACGAGAAGCTCTGACGGCGCCATGTGAGCTCAAGGCGATTTCTGCAGTCCAGCTCCGTGTCATGCCGGAGACTGGAACCGAGATAGAGACTGCGCCCCCCTATCCTCACCAGTTGTCGCTATCTCTCAATCAAGCACTCATTCTTTGGATATTCTTGCTCAGCAAGCTGGAGCCGGATTTTGGGTTTGGAGCAACGCAACGAACAGGGATTTCAGCGCACGGATTCCCTTGATGGAGACTTCTACCATTCCTGGGTTAGGCGTTTAATGATGCCAATTACGCTGGTATTTCAACGTATCGGGTGTAAGAAACAGTGATGGAGTCTTTTGGAAGAGTTATTTTGGGTAGAAATCACTGTATCTGGGAGGAATCCAGGGTTGCCGCACAAGGCTGAGCTTCAAATGCGGCATTGGGGCTCATCCATTGTCTTTTTGATCAGTAGGTGTTCTTTGCTATTCTTGCCGCAAACAGGTGTTTAACCAGTGTTGATAGCAATAGGAGAATCCCCCAAGCAAGCTGTCCTTGCGACACGCGAGGAATGACCAAAGACACGAATAACCGGCACCCATTTCTGCGCATGCGCTTGCTCAAGGGCAATCAAGAGTTTTGACTGAGAGTTGTCTTGTGTTTCAAGAGGGAAACAAGTCATGTCGATCAGATCTTGTTCCCAGTGCCGGGTTGAGATCACTGGCCACGGGGATAATCGCTGGTTATAGTTCAGACGACCAAAGGGGCAACGTTGGTGTATTTTCAATACGGAGCAATTATGACAAGGGCATGTATAATGGGCTTGGAATAGGCTTGTATTCAAATGAATATAATAAACTGTAATGGCCTCAAGGTCCTTATCCTTCCAATATTCTAACTATAAAAACCAAGGCCCTATTTATACTCGTACAGGTCCCTCCTTGGCTCTCGTACTTCTGTGGCTATTCCTTCTCTCCGTCGGAGGCCTTCCTCGGCCCCGACGATTACAAAGAGAACAGTCATAATGACTCAGTGGCTCCTGCAGCCATCCTGCAGATCTGTTCCGTGTCGGCGACCTTCTTGACCAACCATCCTTCAGTATACTGGTCATCGGGCACCTCCTCTTGCATAGCATAACCCTCCTTCGGCCGCCCTACTATACTGGTAGGCTGTGGAGGGTCCTTGGCATGGTGGTTGTTGTGTCGGGTGGCCGAATACACTGTGTTGGATGCCGTCAGCGGGAACCGTGTGACAGAAACTCAATCAGATGGTACACGTGTTTTTCATGAAATTCCAGACAAGGAGTTCTTGGTATGGGAAACTCTCCACTTGGAGATCCTCGTGATGAGGAAGTTAGATCAGATTAGACACGTGCCAGAGAGAAAGGTTGAGAATAATTGAGCTCAGTGTGAAACATAGCTCTCCATTGTAAATGGCCTTGTGATCATCAGACCACCAGCCAATGGAAAAGGAACCACGGAACGGCCTTAACAACCTTTTGATCAAAACGTGGCTCAGGATCAAGATCTCATTTCCTTTGTTTAGGAAAGTATCTTAGATTAAACGTGCGGTTGTGAGAAATTTCAGACGAATGGGTTTCGGCAAGGAAAGTAAATTCAGATTAGACACGTGGGCGGTCAATGATAAAAGATAAGAGAAATAGATTGCAAGTTTCAAAACTTTCAATACGGAAGTGTTGAGCTGCAGGGTATGCGTAGCGGAAACGTTGGAGCTGGCACGGCTCCAGGGTAGGCAATGCGGTGCAAGAAGAAGCCAGAAGATACGACGATTGGTAATCGAAGGAAGCAAGTAACGTTTGCAAGGCCTGAAGCCACCTGAAGGAGCCTATAACAAAAGGTATAATAATGCCTTATAGACTATAAGAAGGCTTGTAGTAGTGGAAGTAGGATAAAGGAGGTTTTGTAGAGCCGATACAAGCACAGGAAAGTCAGGAAAGCATACCAATATTGTCGGACGGTAACAGCAACAACGACAGTGAGCTGGCTAGCGCCATTACATCTGTGCAGTCATCCGCTGGCCAAGACAGCCGAAAAACATCATCTGATCAATTGACCTGTATGTATGGGGTCCCCTTTTACCAAATCCAGATCCCATTTCGCCCCAACGCGAGGTGGCCAATAACTATCCTGACGGTGAGGGCGATACGAAACTCCCGATGCCAGTGTTCGAGACTCCAAAGAAGGAATCATCTCCGAAAGCCTAGTCCTCTAGTACAGTCAAACCACAGACGACTTCAGAGAACATTCCGACCAAGGCCGGTAATGAAGAGGTCAGTCCTGGAAGAGGATGTCGACATGAACACCGATTCAGGGACCAGTGCCGCAATTAAACGGTTGCGGAGCGGGGAAGAGGCGATGTGCGGACAAGGCCACCACGTCTGCAGGCCAAACAGCTGTCTAGTACTAATTAACGAAGAGGTCGATATGAACACCGATTCACTTAAGAGCATGGCGACCAGAACCCGAACCGTTTTGTAGCAGACATATGAGAGTTAGGTCATCAAAGACTAGCGCAGGATGATTCCTTTGACGAGTCATACTGAAGAAACAGTCCGTTTCCGGACTTATGAGTCTTGCCAGAGCTGGGATGGAAAGATTCGCACGACTAGTTGATTCATAGAGTTTATGGTGCGCGGGCGAGTTGGATCTGGTAAATTCGATGGCGGACAGAAAAATACCTACAAAGATGGATCAACCTGAAATAGGAATATGGGAGAGATGATCTTTGATAGTTGGGAGTGGTGATACAATTTTGGTGGAAGTGGAGGGGTTTGACATATCTTGTGAACGGATGGTTGATTTTAATGGGTTTACTGGTTGTTATTTTTATGTTTTCAAGTGTCTCTTGTTTTGGACAAGTTCGGACAAGACATGTCTCTTTCCCTCGTTTTTCTTCCTAAAATTATTTTCAAGTATTTTGTTCGAGGGTCCCACTCGGGTCAGGTTTGGCCACGCTGCTGGATTTTTTTTTGACAGTAAGTACACGACTTTAGGCAGCTGCTTCGTTGATGATAACAGCAGAGGCAACGAACCGCTGAGTGATTATACTTTGCGGGGGAAAGGACCATACTCCACTCAACGCGCGGGGGCAGCTGCAAACACGAGCAAAATTGCTTGCTGTCTCGTTCTTCAAACTCTACAACTTCAACGAACACACCGAGGGCGACACGCCACGACTGCTTATTGACAAGCAACAAATTCATAACGACTCAGGCATTACCGAACCACCAGTCGCACTTAACATACCAGTCGAACAACTCTAACAAGGAAGACACCTCGAACCATTTCCACATCAAGTCTGTGCTTCGCCCCGCGCCATAACTATGGGACATGAAGACCTGGGCGCTCATTAGGGTTCCCGCGCGCGCGTGGGGATGGCCAATCGCACCATCATTTTCACATCACGTCCCGTGTCGGTCCGTGTGTCCCCGCGCGCCCGTGGGAATGACGAGTCGCATCGTACCAGTCAAACAATTCCAACAAGACACATGCAGCTACTCCTCCGCCTGATGATCTGAACAAAGACTCAGTCTATACATTACGCAATTTCTCTGAGTCTCTGGAATCAAAGAAACGAGTACACGGCCATTTCCACAACTATGGGACATGAAGACCTGGGCGCTCATTTGGGTTCTCCCGGCGCGCCCACGGCGACGGCAAAAACCAAACGCCTAGTTATACTACAGTCAACCGAGTCCCGCTGGAGGCCCGTGAGTGAAATTTGCGCTACTTATATATATCGTCCCGCTCTTCGAGGTCTACGACAACACGCGGTGCTGTGACACTCAACTTGCAGCCATTTCGTACCTCCTTACCCGATCTAACTTTAAACTGGTCGACAAGAACATTGAATTAGACTGACAATGTCAATCCTTATTCTTCACGCTGACTACCGAGACCCGCTTAAGAACCATGAGAAACATGATAAATATCGTATTGTCCTTCTCATTGAACCACACGACACACCCAGGCCGTCTTCTGCTCTCGACGACTACACGCATCCTCGGGTACGAGCCCTTAATATTAGTCAGAAATCGAGTTCCGCGCCCGACAAGGGCCCGTATTGACGACTCGAAGCCACCCAATCGGCCAGCCAATAGCTCGAGATAAAGGAATAATTGGTCATCTCTACACCAACGAAGGCTTTTCTGCGTCAAAGTGATTACTTTGGGTGTCTGGGAAACGCGAGAGTACCACCACCCCATTGGTCGGTTCGAAGCCACCAACAATAAAAGCTGGCAATCTGATATGCCGCACCTCCTGCGTTACTATAATTTTCAGAACGACGTCATTCGAAATGTAATCTGACTGACAATCCCTTTGAGCGGTTCTTGGCAATCACTGTCTGGTGCAAGCAAAACCGGAATATCTTGGCGGTTTGCGCGGGCCACAACACAACTTTTTTTTAGATAGATTGAATGGAAGCCACTGCTTTTGGACGGATTTGATAACGTCACATGTGCAAGTCACGGGACTAAAACCACACGAAAATTCAAACCACTTCCAAAAATTATAATTCCGTATATCATTTAAAGCGAAAATTGTGGCCATTTCAGTGGCATAATTGGTGTTTTATTAAGTGGGCTGTAAAGGCCGCAATTATGAAAAGTATTGACCGAAAAGTAATTATATCTATCCGCAACTTGTGTGTTGGCGCAAACCGCCAAGACATTCCAGTTTCGCTTGCACCAGATAGCACCCAGTGTGTCACGGACCACCTGTGGGTTCTCTACCTGCCAAGGCAAATTTAATGGGACAGAGTGCCGGCACACACGTGATGAAAATGTACTGCTACCGCCAAGACCTGCTGGTTGCCAAGAACCGCTCAAAGGGATGTCCTGAATTTACTTCTAAATTGAGTCAAACAGCCCCACCCGAGTGCCATGAATGAAAATAAAGTCGCTGACAGTCCCGTTTTAGAGTCGTGCAGACGACACCATTCATCACTACCTCCTCCCATCCTCTCGAACAATAAAAAACCTCTATGAGAGGTAGCCTGTATTTATCCGTTCACATTCCCTTCCTCTCCAGTTCAGCATCCAACCTTCAGCCTTCCCAAAAAAAAACTGAAGCTGCTTACCGCCCCGCTCTTTGAGCTTTACGACAACACCAATCGTCTTGCCTCGGTGCGACATTATTCCAAAACTCGTCCGTCGCTACATTTACGCGCACGCCGACAAAAATTCCAACACTCCCCCGCACGGTTATATTGGCGATATCTTGCTCTCCAATGAAGATGCAGAAGTCATTCACTAGATCACCCAACGCCGGGAGGCCTTCCCAAAGGACCTAACACCGTACCGGTTTTTGGCCATTATTGAAGACAACGTCTTGACGACAGAGGGTCCAGAATGGCACTTCCAGCATTATCCTCCCCTCTCGGGCCAGACGCCGAGCCCGGCTCGAGACTCCTGAGCCACAAAGTTATCTTTCATATCTTATATTCAGGGCTTGCAGGAAATGCATCTTCCATTGTAGATGAATCATCTGATCAATAAATCTCAATGTATATGGTGCAGTTTGCTAGACCTGGGCCAGGTTTCTGCCCCTACTTACCCCACAAATATGCTCTCGCTCATGCAAACAGCTGCAGCACATTTCTCATCGCTCAGATCAAAACACACATTGTTGGCTACTTTTATCTCATCGTGTCCCGAATTTTGGAGTCTGGGTTAAAGAAATCCAAGACCAGATCGGATCGATGCGACTTGCTTTAATCTGTTGTTTTGGATGAATGGGGAGGGCCCCTTGGGCGTTTGATAATCGCTCCCGGCACGTGACCTTCTCGCAGGTCGCCTCTGGAAGTGGTTGACACACCATAGCTCGCGGTTACCGAGCTCCGTCCGCTCCCTGACATTTCTGGCTAACAAAGGTCGATCTAGCTTCAGTCGACCTCGACGAATGCAGTCCACGAGCATCGGTGCCACGAGATACGAGCCTGACGCGAACACTACACCCTCAAGTGTTGCGTCTGCCCCAAGAAGCCCACTTTCTCGGACCTCTCACATCTCTTCACACATGTCTCCAACAAGAGTCATCTCTCAAACATATGTTCTCCAAGAGTCACCCTCTGTGACAAGTGCTTGAAGGTAAGGGCTTGGAATAGAGCTTGTATTCAAATCAATGTAATAATCTGTTATGGCCTCAAAGATCCTTGCCTTCCTACAATCTGAACTGGAAGATCAAGGCCTACTTATACCCGTAGAAGCTCTCCATGGCTTCCACTGTCTCCTGGGTCTTTCACTCGACCAGAGGCCTCCTTTGGGCTTGGTCATGATTGCTAAAAATTCAGGTCTTCTGACTCAGAGGTCCTACTGCTTCCTTCATGCAGATCCATCCCGTGTCGCCGACCTTCCTGACCAACCATCCGTCAAGATGCAGTGCTTCGGGCACCTGGACGTGCAGGAGTCGGCCGCCCATGGGAGCCCTACTATATTGGTAGGCTCCTGAGGCTTCTTGGCCTGCTTGTTGTCCTGTTAGCTGACCTGGCACACTGTGAGAGATTCAGTCATGCAATGCCGTGTGACACCCTCACACAAATATGAGAAAAAATTGAGAAAGGATCATCAGTGCCATTACCAAGGAACCACCGCCCAGACGCCGCCCAAGGCCATGGGCTTTACAATCTGGTAGTTCGGATAGAAGGGACGCTGGGCGCAACGGCTGGGATCGATGACTCTTGCTCCAGTTGGTTTTGGATGAATGGGAAAGAATCCCTTGGGCATTGAATGCTCGTTCTCGGCGCGAGACCTTCTCCGAGGTTACCTCTCTGATTGAGAGATGAGGCTTGCATTCGCCAGGCTGCGACCCGTCCACTCCCTGATATTCTCACCCTCCAACAATCACGCTCAAGTTGGGCGGGATGAACCGTTGACTTTGACAAACCTTTCAGTCGACTGTCACTTTCCACAACCAGCCCCGCGCCCGAATTTCTCACGGAATCCTGCCGACCAAGTCGCTTCCCAGTGCCGCTGCAGACGCCCCCGCAGTCGTCCAACTCTCCGCTCACAACAGGGCTCATCGACTACAATGTCGCTTCGCTTCTTACACGGCACCTAGGATGAGCTGGTCGCCAACGCCATACCCCTGAAGTGTTGCGTCTGTCCCAAGAAGCCGACTTACCTTCTCGGGCTTGTCACATCTCCTGACGCATGTCTCCGCCAAGAGGCATCTCTCAGACGTCTCTTCAAAAAGCGAACTCTCACACAAGTATAAGAACAAATTGAGAAAGAATGATCATCGCTCCTCCTGACGGATGTCTCAAAGAGACATCTCTGATAGACAAATAGAAACCCATACCGATTAGTCGATGACGACGAGCGGACTAGTCGACTGGCCGAGTTAGTTATCGTTCCGGAATCAAGCGAGAGGCGAGAATGGCTCGAGAAGATAGTGTGTATGAAGCGGAAGACGAGATGAAATGAATTGCACGCGGCAGAGCAGAAAGGAATGGGAGGGTGGTTGGCTTTGACTGGAATCGACTTGGGAAAGAAAATTAAGAAGAGGTGCAAGAAGGTTTCTGGAATATAACAAAAAATTGAGATGGAAACCATGATCAGTACCCTTACGAGTAAAACCAATATTTGTGCAAGTTCCCTCAGTTCAAACACGAGAACTGTCGTCGCTTGACCTGCCTAGAGAGACTGGTCTTTACCTGCCAAAGGGGCTACCAGGACCCTGAGCCGGGAAAGAACAATAATGGGGACAGTAATTGTGTTTGCAAATAAAACTGGAAGACTCGATTTGATACTAATAAAACGATGAATAAATAAGAATGTTGTATGCTTACATTTTTCAGATGTCATCGGTTCGTTGTGTTTATAAAACTCTTAACTAATTTTGTCGACAGGTGATAAATTGTTCTGCACCCAGTCTGGACTTTGCACGTATAATTCCAAAATAATGGCAGATATTTTTGTACCAAGAAAATCCAAACAGAAATATAAATAAAACCAAGATAATTATGAAATTACCAAAAAGTAAAGATATTATTCCACAGGTCCTCACGCCCACGCAGAAACATGCCAAATCTTCCTCTTCTTCGACGGCTGCAAAATCGTCGGTAACTCCTCATCATGTCTCTTCAGCGTCTTCTTCAACTCTACAATATTCCTCAACATGCCCTTCATGACCGAAATCGTCCTCTCTGCAGCATAATTCGTCGTTCCCAATTTGTGTTCCTCCCTGCGTATCTCTTCACTAATGACCTCCATCTGATGTCCAGCCCACCTAAGCGTCGACCCCACCCGCTGCGCAGCATCATAAAGCAAAGGAAGGATCTTATCTACCTCTGTCAACTCAGCCTCCAACTGTCCCCAACGCTGATCCAGAGGACTAACAAATGTACCGTTCTGTTTAGTCCCATACAAGCTCCGCAGATGACATCCTTTTACGTCTCTCCAATATGGTGGTGGGTGTGGTGGTTGAAGATGGATGCTTCAATTTTCTTCCTTTTTCTTTTTCTCCTTCAGTTTCATTTTTACAGCATTGTTTGTTAATATTCTCTCAATTTTGTTGTTAAATAGTAGCTTACCAGCATAAAGTAGTAATCCGTCCCGTCACTTTTCGTCTGTCCTTTGCTGTTTTTCTTTTCTATTCGTGTATTCTTTTCTGTATCATTTCTGTCTCTCATTTCCCTGTCAAAGGGTTGTGGAGATGCTCGAGTTTGGTCTCTTCCCTCGCAGAGGGGCGAGTAATCTCTGCCCTTACGGGCCTGCAGGGTCGTGAGAGAAGGACCTTGGTCACAAGACACTGGGTGCGAGGTCGCTCTTATGCTTTTTGGTTGTTATATCTTTATTTTGTTCTTTTACTCTACTATTTTCCTTTGCTATATTTCTGTTGATTTCTTGCCGTAAAGTAGGTGCTGATTCGAGGTCTCGATTTTGTTATTTAATCTCTTGAGAGCTTGAGACTCCACTCAGTAAAACAATTCCTGCCGTGTCGCGTCTTGTGTAACCTTGTAGCGTGTTTAATAATGGAGACATATTCCTTCCGTTATTTTAGTCCACCTGTGATTTGCCTTTTCTTTTCTTTTCTTTCTTTTCCTTTCTTCCAGGTTTTTTTCGCCTCATTGTCTTCTGAAGATAACGGCGCTTTTCAATAGCATCACAGCTAGTTGGCTGCATGAGATGAAGACAGAGCTGACATGTGCTCGGTTCTTCCCGAATCTACGAAGTAGAATACATCGATAGGCCCAAATGGTTGATGAATTCCTCCACTGCTCTCTCACAACCCTGATTAATCACTCCAACTCTCGGCGGCTAGTCAAAAACACAGGCGAGCGCTTATTTTTGTCTTGTTTGAACTGCAAGTCCAAAGATTGACCAATCATCGTTGCGGAATCTGCGTCTCCAAACGTGGGCGCTTACTACCTTCCCTTGGTAATGTAACTGATCACTTTTTTCCTCAACCCTCCATTCCCCTTTCCTTGTGTGATCTTGTTTTTCTTCGTGGGAGATGCACCTGCCTCGGTCCTCCACAATACCTTTCAGTTTCCCTCCAAACTTTTGGCTTCCTCAAAAACTCCCGGATCCAAATCATGGGTCAGACTCCGAGTCTGCCTTTACCTGTACCTTCGAAGCCGCCTCGGTGTGAGCGATGCGCAGGTGTTGACTGGATAAAACTTCTCAACGGGAAGTACCCGGAGTACGACGAGTACTCCATTCATCAGCTCAAAGCCGGTCCTTGCTTGGACTGTTCACTGTGCCGCTTCTTCTTGGAAGTCATCGCTTATCCACGAGAGCCCGAGTCTGTTACTCAGGCTATGTGGCTTACGGTATCAGTAGGCTACGCAGAGTGGTGGACTGGTGAGGAATATCCCGAGAAGCAACGTCGCCGTACCAATCAGTGTACATGGGGGTATGAGAATGGTACTGGGGTTAGCACGTCCTATGTGCAATTGCCCCCGGTGTTAGGTAGTAATTATGGTACGGAACGCTGGAGTGGGCGACTGAGAGGGACCTTGGTGGATTATTCACTGTTGCGGGAATGGTAAGTCATAGATACCTACTCCTTCATGACGAACGCGTGCTGAAATTTTATGTCTATGTAGGGTAACACAATGCTGCTGTGTCCACACAGAGGAGTGCGGCGGAGTCTTGCAAAGTCATTCAGGCCATATCAAGGGACTGAAGGTCATCGATTGTGAAACCAGACAAGTCATTCTATTTCCATCTGGGTTTGACTCGAAGTTTGCTGCTTTAAGCTACGTATGGGGCAAAACCTCGACACAGCTTAGCCCACTACTTCCAGGTGGTATACTACCCCGTGATCTCCCCAACACAATCGCTGATGCCATCGAGGCAGCGATGAAGCTCCAAATACCAGGGCTGCGCTATCTTTTGGTCGACCAGTACTGTATCGATCAGAGGGACACAGTACATAAACTGCAGCAAATATCAGTAATGGATAGGATTTACTCTTCGGCTTTCATAACATTTGTTGCAGCGTGCAGCCAAAACCCGTCTCACGGACTCCCGGGAGTTAGACCACGAGCAAAACAACCACGAATTGAGATGGGCAATACCACGATGATTTCTGGATTTGTATGGCCGGATCAGATCGTTCAAAACTCAAAATGGTTCACACGAGGCTGGACATACCAAGAGTGTGTCTTTTCGCGTCGACGACTTATCTTTACGGATGACCAGGTTCTCTTTGAATGCAACACACTGAGCCGTTTTGAAACGTTGGATACACCAAGTCAACTTCGAGGGAGCCTAATTTGTGATTTGCGTTTTGTGTGGGAAGACAGATCGCATGGTCTCTGGCGCCACATACGCGCTTATTGGAAAAGAGAGTTGACTTTTCCCGAGGACGTACTCAACGCTCTCACGGGCGTGTTTAGCGCCTTCTCAAAACTACGCCCTTTTCCGATCCGTCAGGTTTTTGGAATTCCAATACCGACTTTTTTGTACTATCAAGTAGATCCTGCCGTGAAGGGGGGAGCTGGACACGGTAAGCCTGTGAGGTTTGACGATGGCTCGACGAAGGACTTGGAGCAAATATTTGCCACCTCCCTTCTGTGGTGTCGGGGGTTTGGAATGCCCGGATCTGTTTACAATCCAGCCCGTCGAAGATAAGAATTTCCTAGTTGGTCTTGGGCAGGCTGGTCAGGCGGAAGCAGTGAACTCATATTCAAGTCAAATGAGGGAGTTAAGCGCGAGCACATGTGCGACATCAAGTTTTTCCTCCAGAGAGTTGAAGACCGAAGGTTCAGCAGGCTTACAGAGAGCGTGGTGGAATCTGCCAACCGATATGACGGGAAGCCAAGCCCTTACACGCATACACTCAAAATTGAGGGACTTGTTTGCAAGGTTCCGAAAATAATTCAGTTTTGGTCCTCATATTGGATGCTTGGTCCAAATACCAATGGGGTCGAGGTCCCTTGTTGGCAAGTTCAGTTCTTGGCGGGACCACCACCTGAGGTATTGGATAGGATTGGACGAGGCTCGATGTCGACTGGGTGGTTTAGCTGTCTGTTGTTTTTGAAAACGGCCCCCAGCAGTAACCCGGTTGGAGGCTTGATTATGTGGAATAGGTCGGGACAACTCGCGGAAAGAATTGGATCGGTTGATGTGGACAGCACCTATTTGTGGTCAGTGAAGAAGTCAAAGATGGTGTCGGTCAATGCCTCGACCTCGAACCTCACCGAATGGTTTCGCTTCAGGAAGCAGACAGTGTTCCTTGCGTAACTTGAGAAAACTCAATGTAATTAGATTTAGTCTTAAAAAGTAACAAAAGTCGGAAATAACAAACCTACCTGAGATGACCGAGGTATGTGCATCATGAATAGGTAGTTAAACTGGAAACTGATAACTCTCCCACCAGAGATGTCTGCAACATGCAATGAGTAATGATTTGCTTTTCTTCAGCAGTTATGATTGGCAAATGAGAAAGAAAAAGACAGAGACAAAGACAAAGACAAAGAAAAAGAAAAGACGAGGGCAATAATTCAAAATTGCAAGTTATTGTAGCAGATTATGTGGTTATAAATAAATAAATAAGAAAAAAAAGAGAGGAGAAAAAAAAAAAAAAAAAAAGACAAATGCGCAGATTGAAAGACAAGGAAAAATAGAAAGAAAGAAATTGAAGACAACTAAGCGTTAGGAGACATGATATTAAGAAGTAATGTATAACGTAACGATTTGAAGCGCTAATAGTGGACAAAGTATCTGATAGAAACTAAATATATATTGAAATAAAAAGACTTTTGGAAGTTGAGACGGAGGGGGAGAAAAGAGGCGGAAAGGAAAATAACAACAACGACCGTCATTTATTCATCCCAAACTCTTATCAAGCAACGCACACAAGCACCGAACAAAATAAATCCAACCTAAACAGAAATAAAAATAAAAATAAAAATAAACCACTGGAGAGCGCCAAATCATCACATAAAGACTGACCCAGTCACTCTCGTAAACTCAGCAACGGTATGCAACCACAAACGCCTCATCATGTCTTTCTCCCTCAGTTCCTTAAGCAGAAGCGGCGCGGCGCCCCAGTTCCCGTGCCCACTCCTCCCATCATACCCGCCGTCACACCCGCGAGGGCCAACCAAGTAAACTCCAGTACCCTCCTTTCCGTCTGTCCCGCGGGCAACACTGATCCATTCACCCGAGTCTTCAGATTCAATGCTCACACCAGCTGTTAGTCTCACATCACCACCCTTCTTGGCTGGGTAGCGTGCGCTCGTTGCCACAAAGAGCTGGCGTTCCCCTGCTTCAATGATGGGAATGGGATTAACAGGAGGTAGATGTTGCTGCTTTGGCTGGGAGGACAAGATGGGTTTCAAAAAGACGGCTCGGACGAGATTGAGTGGTGAACTCCTGATGGGAGACTTCTTTCTTGGTTTGGTTGGGGTCATGGTTGTGCTAGTAGCTGGAGAAAAGGGGGAAGGGAAGGAATGGATGAATGTTACATCTGGGGCTTCAAGTGCCAGAGACTCGAGAGCAAGTGTCATGATTGCCGAGGATTGTTGGGAGAGAAGTGGCTTAGGGCCTGACGGGACATTGTGTGGCTGGATGAGGGTAGAGGCTGATGTCTTGGGGTCAACAGAGCGGTTGTTGAAGACGGTGACGACGCGACGGAGTGATGTGGCGCGCTGTAGGAACGGCAAAAGGTTGGAAATGAAGCGGATACGGGAGTAATAGGTTACCGCTGTTGGGTAATAGAGAGATTCAGCAGTATCTGGAAGAGGGTTAGTTCAGATGAGATAATACTATTTGAGGGCGTGAATTACCAATGCCCGTTACGGTGGTACCCGATGTCAGAAAGAGAAGGTTGATGAGGGTCTCTTTGGACTGGATGTCCCTGCACGCATTGTCGACGTTGGCGAGCAGGGAGACATCAGTTTGGATGAAGTGGTATTGTCCACCGGGGTTCAGAGACTCGAGCTCAATCTTGATTCGTTCGGCTGCTTCCTCGGATCGTCCGATGAAGTAGATACGAGGCTGAACGGCCTGCTTGGCGAACTCTTTCATGGTTGCCTCTCCTATGCCGCTAGTTCCACCAACAAAGATGGCAACCAGACCCGATCCTAGCGTGTCGATGCGCGCATTGGAAGATTGCATTTGCTGAAGAGTGATCATTGTGGGCTTGGTTTGGGAAATTGCGGCTTACAGCAAGGGAGGCAATATTTCCAGGTGGGCTGAGAGGGTCGATCCGAGAAGAAAAAAAGAGAGAACTGGTGAAGAGGAGGGTGGGCTGTTTCTTGATGACAATGGGACTCCCTTTTGATGTTGAACGCAGCCTGTATTTCAAAGCCCAACAGTATTTGTCAAGCCCATTTTCCCTCTCAAAAATAACCAGATCATGCTGCACTGCATCATGCAATGTGTTCCTCCTCCCGAGGACCGGGATGGGTCTGTGTGTGTAGGAGAGTTTCGGATGATCATTGCCTCTTTGGGCACTCTGCTCTCGAGGGCCAGCGGGTCGCCGACCAATACACCGGGAAGTCCCCGCTCACCCGCTGCTCCAAGCTTCCGTGATCCCCTCGGCTGGGTCGATAGCCGACCGCTATTTCAGATTCACTAGGGAATAGGTCCATTTCCGAGGAGGTTATTTGCTCTCAAGATTTGACTACCCAATCAGTTACGAGGGAGCAGCAAACATTCGGTGCTTCCAGCACCTCATGATGCTGCGAAAACTATCTATTACTTTTGGCGTTTATATTGGCAATGATCTCACTGACCACCGGTCCGGTGTTAGTCTGATCCGCTCGGGCTTGTCTCACTTCGGAGGCCAACTCATCCTATCTGTGATGTACGTCGCCAAATCTGGTTGAGATGATGGGGTCGTTGATGCGCGTTTGGGTATCGGGAGGTGATGTGGTGAACGACAGATCGACAAGCCACAATTGCAGTGTTTGCACGATGGCGCCGATATAAAACGGTGTAAGAACTTGTTAGTCAATTGTCAATTGGCAAGTCACATATGATCGACATCAGCCCGGTTTCGGTACCGGTTGGATGTCTCAGTTTCCAACAGACCAACCGATGCAAAAATGCACAAGGTGAGCCTGTGAGGTCTGTGGCTTTCCGGTCTTGATTTTGATGGCGGGGATCGCGCAAGCTGCCGTGCCTGCTGTGCCGTGTGGGGGTCAATTGTGGACCCCATTCGGAGTATTTCGGGCGGGTCCACCGGGGCCATCTCGGGGGTATCACGAGTGAAAATTATTGAGAAGAAAGAATTGTGAAGGTCACAAATTGATTCCTCTCTGCCAAGCGAAGTTTGACTGATTTTCAAATTTTGAATTGTGAAGAGCAAGAGAAACCGTTTGGTGTTTGTGAATTGACTCACGCACGGACCGCTCAAATTTTGATTGTGGGTCCATGGGTCACCAGTGACAGGTGCCAAGCCGTTGTCGCCCGTTGTTTCTCTCCAAATCAGGAAACAAACCTGTCTTGCATTTGTCTCTGCCTTCTGACACACTCAATTAATTGACACACAAAAAAAAAAAAAGAAAAAATTGGTTGAAGAAAAAACCATCAAGATCTGATCTTTGCCCTTCTCTGTATAAAATTGCTTTGTTGAACTGCCATGGGACACTAAATCGGCCAAATTTCGTTGATTCGGAGTAACCTCCCACACACACCACTCAGGCTTCGGAGTATCTCGCTCCCTTTCTACTCACAATTCACATTCGTAACCGCCATCAACGTCCACACCATTATTGGATGTCACTCTGGCGAGACCAACTAGAATCATTTGTCCCAGTGCCATGCGATTGTGCCTCGTGCCTTATATAGAACACCAACCTCGTCGTTGCCCGGCGATACTGACACAGACACCACACTTTGTGTTACTTTGTTACTTGTACATACATACATATACCTTCTTGTCATCCAAGACATCACAGCGTCAGAGACATTCTGACAGCCGCAGCCCAAATGGAGGCCCAAATCCCCATTGCGATCATCGGAATGAGCTGCCGGTTCGCCGGAGATGTCGACAGCCCCGAGAAGCTGTGGAAGCTTCTAGCTGAAGGCCGGAGCGCCTGGTCCGAGATCCCAAAGGACCGCTTCAACATTGATGGATTCCATCACCCCAACTTTGAAAAGTTGAATGCCGTAAGTGCTGAACGCCGTGAGTCATGTGCTCTTGAGGTGAGCTAACATAGGAATTGTCTGCAGACGAATGTGATTGGAGGACATTTTCTGAGTGAGGATGTCGGGCTTTTTGATGTCCAGTTCTTTAATCTTTCTGCCGAAACCGCTGCAGTGAGTAACATTCTATACTAGACATACTCTCAAATTCTTTTTCATCTGACCATTCGCAGGCCCTGGATCCTCAGTTCAGACTACAGCTCGAGTCCACATACGAAGCTCTTGAGAGTGCCGGGCTTACTCTGCAAGATGTTGCCGGATCAAACACTTCGGTGTTTGCTGGCTCTTTTTTTCGCGACTACCATGAAAGCCTCATCAGGGATCCAGATGCGCTTCCTCGGTTTCTCCTGATAGGAACCGGGGCCGCAATGGCTTCGAACCGGCTTTCCCACTTTTTCGACCTCAGGGGACCAAGCATGTCAGTTGATACCGGATGCTCGACAACACTGACGGCACTTCATCAAGGATGTCAAAGTCTTCGGACCGGTGAATCCAGCATGTCCATTGTAGGAGGGACAAACATCATGTTAAACCCAGACATGTTTCTTACCATGTCCTCAATGACACTTCTCGGTGCAGATGGTAAGTCGTTTGCGTTTGATAGCAGAGCCAATGGGTACGGCCGTGGTGAGGGGTCGGCCACCGTCATCCTCAAGAGGCTTGACGATGCCATTCGAGATGGTGATCCTATTCGCGCCATCATCCGAGACAGTGGGATTAACCAGGACGGCAAAACGGAAACAATCACCACACCAAGCGGCGAGGCACAAGAAGCACTTATTCGGTCTTGTTACCGTAGAGCGGGCCTCAATCCAGTACAGACCACATATTTCGAGGCACACGGAACTGGCACCAAAACTGGTGACCCAATCGAAGCCAAAGCCATTGCATCTGTTTTCAAGGATGGAAGGAACAGCGATGATCCCCTCAGAATCGGCTCAGTCAAGACAAATATTGGACACGCTGAAACGGCAAGCGGCGTTGCTGCGATTATCAAAGTCGCTTTGGCGTTGGAAAAAGAACAGATTCCACCAAGCATCAACTTCAAGAAGCCCAACGACAAGTTGCATCTTGAAGACTGGAAGCTGAAGGTTGCTCTTTCTTCTCGTCTCTTTTAGTCGTTGATTTATTTTAATTAACAGTTCTGACAGATTCCTACGACACTCGAATCCTGGCCTGTAAAGGAAGGGATCTGTCGTGCATCAATCAACAATTTCGGTTACGGCGGTTCCAATGCCCATGTTATTATGGAGTCCTTCAAATCTTTTGTCGCCTCCAAAACGACGATACAGTACAACAACAGCTCTGCGTATTCCTCAATAAATTCCATAGTCAATGCTAATGCCAATGGTAACGGCCATGCAAACGGCCACTCAAACGGCTCCGCCAGTCGCTCAAGCTCCAGACGGAGCAGCGACGCCATAGACTTCAGTCGATCTCGCGTCTTCATTCTGAGCGGCAAAGATGAACAAGCCACCAACGCGATGGTGTCCAACTTGAGAGAGCATCTCCTTAGCGTGCAAACTAACGACGAGAACGCTTATCTGGACAACCTCGCCTGGACACTGGGACATCGTCGCTCAAGATTCGCTTGGACATCCGCACTCGCTGGGGATTCCATTGCCTCTCTGGCCAAGACAATCGAGTCTGGCAAGGTAAAGGCGGCGAAATCAGGCATACCACCAAGGCTGGGATTCGTATACACAGGCCAGGGTGCACAGTGGTGGGCAATGGGTCGCGAGCTCATCGACATCTATCCAGTATTCAAGGCAACTCTGCTCGACTGTGACAAGCACCTCAAGAAGCTGGGCGCAAAATGGAGCATGATAGATGAGCTCAGTCGCGATCAACAGTCTTCGAAAGTACATCTTCTCGAGTATAGCGTGTCCGTCTGTGCTGCCGTCCAAATTGCACTCACCAATCTTCTGCGATCCTGGGACATCACAGCAACCGCTGTCACCAGCCACTCTAGTGGAGAGATTGCAGCCGCGTATGCTGCTGGTGCTCTTGATCTCAAATCAGCCATGACCATTGCGTACGCTCGCGGAGGAACCCGCTCAGATACTTCCCGTCAATGCTCGCAGAAGGGTGGGATGATGGCAGTTGGTCTCGGCGCCGAAGAGGCCCGTCAGTACCTTTCCCGCGTAACCAAAGGCAAGGTGGTTGTTGCCTGTGAGAACAGCCCAACAAGCGTCACCCTGTCCGGTGATATTTGCGGTCTAGACGAGTTGGAACCTGTCCTCAAGTCCAACAACATCTTTGCGAGACGACTTATCGTTGACACTGCGTGGCATTCACATCACATGGAGTCAGTTGCTGACGCTTATTACGCTGCCATGAACAAGAGGGTTCGTCCTGCACAGCGGCAGCTTAATTTCATCTACTCCTCGCCCTCAACAGGAGAACGGGTCGAAAATGTCAGTGACATCGGACAACCGGCCTACTGGGTCAACAGTTTGACGGGTCCTGTTCAGTTTGTTGATTCCTTCCGCAACATGTGCTACGAGTCAGATGGAAGTGAACCGACCGTCGACATGGTCATCGAGGTTGGGCCACACGCTGCTCTTAAGGGGCCGATCCAGGATATCATGACCTTGCCTCAGTTCAAGGGACACAGCATTTCTTATGGCAGCTGCCTCATCAGGAAACAGAACGCAGTAGCAACCATGCATGCGTTGGTCGGCGATCTCATCCAAAGAGGGTTTCCTGTCAATCTCTTACCGATTAACTTCCCCTACGGGAGAGAGGGCGTCCAAGTTTTGCATGACCTCCCAAGATATCCCTGGAACCATCAAACCCGTCACTGGATTGAACCACGGTTCAACAAGGCTCTCCGCGAGCGCCTGGGTCCGCCGCACGATTTACTTGGATCTTTGGTTTTGGGCACCGACTTGAATGCTCCTTCATGGAGAAACATCGTTCGCGTAAGCGACATTCCCTGGGTACGTGATCACATCGTACAGGGCGCCATCCTTTACCCAGCAGCTGGATACCTATCCATGGCGATCGAGGGAGTCTCTTGGACGGAGTCTCAGAGAAAGTCTCGGGGCGACATCGCAGGATACAAATTACGAGACGTCGACATTTCCAACGCTCTGGTGATACCGGAAACAGCCGAAGGAATTGAGGTACAGCTTTCGCTCCGTCCGTGCGACGAGAAGGTCTTGGACACCCGAGGCTGGACCGAATTCAGGGTGCAGTCTGTAACGTCGGACAACAAGTGGACGGAGCACTGCAATGGTTTGATCATGGTCGAGTACTCCAACAAATCCAATCCGAGACGCTCTTTCCAAGACGCAGGCAAGGAGACTGCCTATCGAACTCGCGTTGACCCCAAGGATATCTACTCCGGGCTTCAGTCTGGCGGAATCTGCCATGGGCCCATCTTCCGCAACATCAAATCGATTCACGCCCAGCCCGGCGCGAAGAAGTCTCTCACGGCGTTCACCGTCGCGGACGCCAAAGCCACCATGCCCAAAGGCCATCAGCACCCGCACGTGATACATCCCACCACGCTCGACTCCGTCTTCCAAGCCGCCTACACCGCACTTTCAGGATCAGGCACTGCTCTGAACAATCCCAAGGTCCCCCGATCTATCGGTATGATGTGGATCGCCCACGACATCAGCTCAGCTCCAGACCACATCTTCAAGACATTCACGGTTCTTAAGCACAATGACTCTCAGACTATGACCACCTCCCTGGCCGTTCTCGATTCCAACCAACAGCCTAGCACCACCAACGTTCCAGTCCTCACCATAGACAATTTCGTGTGTCAATTCATCGGCAACGCTCCGACCATCGACAAACGCAACTCATGGGAACAAGACAAATTCACCATTGCTAAATGGGCCCCAGACATCAGCTTCATCAAAGAACCATACCTCAAGACAAAACTCGGCAGCAAGATTTCCCCCCAGGAAGCAGAAACTCTCATGGACCTTCGTCAAGCCTGCCTTTACTACATCTATGATGCACTTTCAGAGCTCACTCCAACCGACATTTCCAACTTGGCATGGCATCACCGCAAGTTTTACATTTGGATGGGATATCAAGTTGAGCTTGCCCGCGCCAACGAGCTCGCCCCCAACAGCAGCGAGTGGGTCAATGCTTCTCTCAAGCACAAGGCCGCACTCTTTTGCAAGGTAGAAGCCGAAAGCACAAACGGCGAGATGGTATGCAGGCTGGGAAGATCTATGGTGCCTATTCTCAGAGGAGAAATTACACCGCTTGAGTTGATGACGGAGGATGGCTTGCTCAATCGCTACTACCTCGACGGTCTCAAATGGGGACGAGCAAACGCAAAGTTGGGTGAATTCGTCAAACTCTACGCGCATAAACATCCTCGTGCCAAGATGCTGGAGATTGGAGCCGGGACAGGAGGCGCAACAACTCACATTCTCCAAGGCCTGGGAACAGCAGAAGATGGCAATGAGCCCAGTATTGGCTCTTACGACTTCACCGATGTCTCGACCGGCTTCTTCGAAAAGGCAAAGGAAAAGTTCAAGGACTGGAACAATCTCCTCCGTTACAAGAAGTTAAACGTGGAGGAAGATCCAGTCACCCAAGGGTTTGAAGAAGGGGGCTATGACATCATCATTGCTTGTCAGGTGTTACACGCCACAAAGTCAATGAAGAACACCATGGCCAATGTGCGCAGGCTGCTCAAACCAGGCGGCAAGTTATTCCTCGTGGAAACGACCAAAGACCCAGTTGATATCCAATTTGTCTTTGGTTTCCTTCCCGGTTGGTGGCTCAGCGAGGAAGAGGAAAGAAAGTTCAGTCCTTCCCTAACTCTCCCAATGTGGGATCAAGTCCTCTACCAAACCGGATTCCGGGGGATAGAGTCAGAAGTCCGCGATTGTGACGACGATGAACTCTACGCATTCAGCGTCATTTCCACAACAGCAGCTACTCCTCCTCCTAAATTTGACTTTGACATTGCCTTTGTCACAACCACTTCTTCAATCCCAGTAACCTCTCTTGACCAACTCAAAGTCTCAATCAGTCTCATGACATGGACCGTTCCAGCCGTCTACAACCTCAACAACATCCCTTCTGGCACCAACTCAAACACGGTCTACATCCTGCTCGATGACCCAGACTCCCCAATCTTATCCCGCGCCACCCAAACCGAATTCCAAGGCATCAAAACCCTCTGCACTCAATCAAAGGGATTACTTTGGTTAACCCAAGGCGGCGCCGACACACACCCAAAACCTTTTTCCTCTCTCGTCCCAGGCTTCCTTCGAGCCTTGAGACAGGAATACTCTGGGAAACGTCTCGCCTGTCTAGACCTAGACCCTTCTAAACCTCCGTTGTGTTTCGAGTGCGTCAAGTCAATCACCGAGGTTTTCCGAGGTGTCTTTGACTACTCGTGTACATCCTTCTCACAAGACTACGAGTATGCTGTCCGTCAAGGAGTGGTTGGTATTCCGCGGTATGTCAAAGACGCTGTTCGGAATAAGACAGTGTTCCACAAGAACGGAGAGAGAGTTTCGCCAAAACTTGAACCATTTATGCAAAAGGATAGACCGCTTCGTCTGACGGTTGGTACGACTGGTTTGTTGGATACCCTCGCGTTTGACGACGATACCAGTGTGTTAGAGGCATTACCTGACGACTTTGTGGAAATTGAACCCAAGGCTTTCGGAGTCAACTTTAGGGATGTGATGGTCTCTATGGGTCAATTAAAGTCGTCGGTGATGGGGTATGATTGTTCTGGTGTGGTAATCAAAGTCGGCACTGTCGCTGCGTCTCAGGGGTTTAAGCCAGGAGATCGTGTTTCAGTGCTCTTGAGGGGACATTATGCCAGCACTGTCCGGATTCATTGGACGAGTGCGGTCCAAATACCAGATGATATGTCATTTGAGGTTGCTGCGTCTTTGCCTACGCAGTTCGTGGCTGCTTATGTGGGTTTATACGACAATGCGAGGCTGCAAAAAGGAGAAAGGGTATTTATTCATTCTGCTACTGGGGGTGTGGGCCAAGCAGCGGTGATGTTGGCGCAGAGAGTTGGGGCCGAGGTGTTCGTGACTGTTGGATCGGAGGAGAAGAAACAGTTTGTGAAGGAGAAGTTTGGGATTGAGGAGGATCATATTTTCTCTAGTAGGGACATTTCCTTCGCTGAGGGTATTATGGATGTTACAAACGGGAAAGGAGTGGATGTGGTGTTGAATTCTCTCGCTGGACCGCTTTTGCAGGAGAGTTTCAACTGTTTGAGTCCGTTTGGAAGGTTTGTAGAGTTGGGGAAGAGGGATTTGGAAGGAAACAATAGTTTGGCGATGGGGGCTTTTACTAGGGCAGTGTCGTTTTCCAGTGTGGACGTCATTGCGCTGGGAGAGGTGAAGCCTATGGAGGCGAACAGGATTTTGAAGGATGTTGTGAGACTTGTGGCGCAGAAGGAGATTGACGCTGTTTTCCCTATCTCGGTTTATCCGTTGGGGGATGTGGAAAAGGCTTTTAGGTTGATGCAGGCGGGTAAGCACATGGGCAAGATTGTGTTGTCGGTTACCCCTGAGATACTCGTGCCGGTTATGCCGAGGTCGACGGCGGCGAGACTTCGCGCGGATGCATCATACCTGGTTGTTGGTGGTTTCGGGGGTATTGGACGGTCAGTGTGTGATTGGATGGTCGAGCACGGTGCCCGTAACCTTGTTGTTTTGTCAAGAACTGCGGCTGGAGATGGCAGGGCGAATGAGTTGAAGATGGAGCTCAAGGACGCCTTTAAGCATGATGTCAATGTTATGGGCATTGGCTGTGACATATCTATCGAGTCTGAGCTAAGTCGAGCACTCATTACCCATGCCAGGTCTGGAATGCCTCCAATCAGGGGTATCATTCACGGTGGAATGGAGCTCAAGGTTTGTTTATCACCCTCAAACGACAGTCTATCTGTTTTACTAACACATTTCCCTCCAGGACTCAGTTCTAGAACACATGACACTCAACGACCACCAAACCGCCCTCGGCCCGAAAGTCCAAGGCAGCTGGAACCTCCACAAATTCTTCTCGGGCGAAACCGACTTCGACTTTTACATCATGCTTTCTTCCCTCGTCGGCGTCATCGGCTACGCCAGTCAAGCCAACTACGCAGCAGGCGGCAGCTTTCAAGACGCCCTAGCCCAACACCGAGTTGAAAACGGTTTACCGGGTGTGTCTATCGATCTCGGCATTGTGAAATCCGTCGGTTACCTAGCAGGAGAAGACGAGTTCACCAAAACTCTCGATTCCCTCCAACGACACGGTTTCATGCCTTTGAGGGAGGACGAAGTTCTCTCTGCGATAGAGTCAGCCATTGTCACCCCATTTTCTGGTGCACTTGCGTTGGGTATCAGCACTGGACCAAAGGCTCAGCTTGACGACGCGCCACTGTCAAGAGATGCTCGGTTTTCTGCGTTGAGATATCAAGAGTTGAACAAGGAAGGCGATGCAGGCCAGAGATCTACAGCATCAGGGACGAATGACTTGGCTGGACGGTTAGGCGCGGCATCCACGCCCGAAGAAGCCATTGACATTGTCGTTGAGGGGATCACCAAGAAGTTGATGGATATCTTTATGGTTCCGCAAGATGAAGTTGTACCGTCAAAGTCGTTGGCGGAGTTTGGGGTGGACTCGTTGGTGGCGGTTGAGTTGAGAAACACGCTGGCCATGAAGGCAGGAGCGGAACTGTCGATATTCGATATCATGCAGAGTGTTTCCATTACGGCGCTGGGGAAGACGGTGGTGGAGAAGAGCTCGATTGTGAATTTGTAACTGTGGTGGGGAGAGGAATGAGGTTTTGGGTTTGGGATACATGGCTGACGCTGACTTTCGCTTTTTCTTTTTTTTTTTTTTTCCTTTTTTTTTAATATCATTTTTTTCTCTGTTGTTTGTTTTCCTTCATTCGGTTTTCCTTTTCCTTCTATAAGTTTCTTGTCCGTTAGACCTGCCCGTCATTCTCTTTTTTCATTTTCTTTCTCTGTCTATTCTTATCCCTCAAATCCTCAAATCTCGCTGAACTGTACCTTTTGTTTCTCTTTACATCACACACTCACGTAGCTCACTGCTTGCTTTTCCTTGGTCTTGTTTATTGATATTTATGGAGGGCATTGTTCATATATATATCCTGTTCCTTATGAAATGATGGAGACTCGTCCTGTTCCATAGCCTAAAGCCATGATATTGTTTTGCATAGCGATAGTTGCTGGGCGGTATTCTTGTGGCAGCCACAACACGTTTTGGCCATTGCAGGTAATCCAAGATTTGTCTTTTCCTACGCCATACAATTATTGCTTTGGATTATCCAGCTCAGTTGGACTTTCTGCGGTGGTACTGAGGTGAGCCATGTCGGGCGAGAACACAACTGACGAAACCCAGCCTCCATGGCCCTCTAACGTCTGCAAACAAGCATTCCACTGAGCTTCTACCACTGGTTCATTACTGAGCCATTTTGGTCGTTCTTGCTTAAAATTCTCTTTTACCAAACTGTCGGATGGAATCAAGGCTATGAAATATCTCCAAAGCCAAGTAGTAAGTATAAAACAAATGAATGATACAAGTAATCTGATCTAACAGTAACATAGTAAAACAGTGATCAAGGAGAATTAACAGCGATCATTCAAGATGGATACCGTTTTGCTGTCATACGGACAGATAATAGAGCAAGCCTCTCTCCAAGCATACACATCAGCCTTGGTATTCGCTCCGACTGACATAGCTCCGAGCAGACTGAGTGCTTCTAGCCAATTTTTTTTTTTTGAAGAATGTGTGAATAGTCTCATTTTCTCGTAGAATGTCCCGCTTTGAGCTGGTGGTTGAGATCAAGTCGCATAGGTGATGGATCCAATAAACGCACGAGTGCCGCACCGCTGCTAACGGGTCTGGGTCTTGTTTCGGGGCTTGGTCGATCATTAATCCTGGTACACTTAAGCCGTATATGTCTCGTCGTAATACTGTTGATACTGCCTCGAGAGACCGCGAGTAGATGGTGTAGTTAACCTCTTCTTCGCCCAAGTGAAAAACCCAGTTGAAGGCCTCTTGAAAATGTCTGTTGTTATTTGAAGCTTTGCCAAGAAGAAAGTCTTTGGCTGACTGATGATCTCTTCCAACGCCTCCGGCTCATCACAAAGGCCATCCGGCATCTCAACAGTCGAAGTAATTTCCTCAAGACTGATAGGTCGACCGACAGTAGCGGTGACAGCAAGAATACCTCTACAAAGATCTGAATCTTCACAACCTTTGATTTCCTGTATCATTCGCACATACAAAGAGTCCAGGCCAGGCCGAAATGTTTGTAGCGTTCTTAAAGCGTTCCAATTTCGAAGCCCTGGGTCTGCTAGCGCTTGGCAAACTAACGCTACCCAGAGAAAAGTTCCATTTGCGTTTGATAAAAGATAATCTTGTATGGCCATCTTTGTTTTATCGTTGTTCTTCTTCTTAATAGAAAGTTGAGAGATTTTGTAGTATATATACACATCGATGGCGTTGGCGACAGATTTGGCATTCAACTCAAGACTGAGCTTATTTTGGGTAACGATCGCCAATTTTTCTTCAATCTGTGTCCAATTGCGGCTTGAGACAATCCACTTGACTCGAAAAGGTGCAGATGATGTTTGAACGATCAGTTCCAGAAGCTGCGGCAAGTCTGTGATGCATTCATCCAGTGTGTCGATAATCAGGTACATCGGTTTTATTTCCAGATCAGGATCTTGCAAGATGCTGGTCAAGATTTCTGACAAGGCAACCCGTGCATTGGCATCCTCAAATAGATTTTTGCCCGCAGTATCATAATGTCGCCGTACGTGTGAAATGAGTGCCGGTTGCTGGATGATAAGGTATATTAAACCGCGGATGATGGCGATGGCATTGTTGATGCGTGAGTCGGTGGCCTGGCAGAAAAAGAAGGCGAGAAGGACAGACCCAAGAGAGTTTTGTAATTCATCAATGATGCCGCAAAGCAACATAGTCTTGCCTTTTCCAGGGTCGCCTTTAATCCAGAGTAGTCGATTATCGTCGCCGTTGTGCCATTTTTGAAATTCCCAGTTGCCAATCACCCAACAATATGAGTCTTTCAAGAGACAACCTTTTGCATCTTCAATACGTTTCTTGTCGTGACGGGGGTCAGTGGAACGTAGGTCTGCCAAACAGCAAGTGTCGACCTCATCATACATCTCTTGAGTCTTGGAAACTTTTCTGATCTCCTCTCGCAGTCGTCTGAATGCTTTATCTTCTCCTTCCCCGTAAAGAATCGGTATTTGCACGTCGAAGATGCCGAATAGGGAATATGCCTTGTCTTCTTTGCGTGTCGTCTTGCGGTTCTTGGCCCACAACATGTGCTCTTCGATGCCAAAATCGGACAGTGTGTTTCCTTGGAGAGCTCCGAGGGAAATCCCAGTCACGTTGTGAATATCGTTGCCCAGAGTCTGCCTATTACCTAAATATTCCCCCTCCTTAGAGAAGAACTCGACGGTTTTTGAAGCAATGAGTTCTTGAAGAGTCCATCCACGCTTGAACCATTTGCAATGCAGAAAAGCCTGTTTCCAAGTAGGGTTACCGTCGACGTTTCCCTTATGTGTTGAAACATCTGCGAGATAGACATAGCCACGATACCACTTGAACATAGAGTTGATCGCCTCTTGAAGTTCGGCGCTGCTGGACTTGTCGATGCAACATGTGTCTACCCAGAAGAATCGTAACCCCTCACGAGATTCTTGATCTGCGCAAAACCGGATCTTATTATAGCCTGCTTTGTTTTTGGCTGTACCGTGTCTTAAACCATTGAAGCTGACTTCTTCCTCTGTGGTGCCTCAAGTATGCGAAAGTATCGCATACGGATGGATATTATCGACCAGGTCTTCAGTCAAGAGAATCTTGCCAGTATCGGTATGCTCAAGGAGACGCATTGTTCGGGGCCGCCTAGGCTCGGTTCGGGGGGCGAAAGGATGGTGCGGTAGGGGTGACAGACGGTCGAGGACGCTGGCTACCTATGGGAACAAAAAGATCAGAAGGCTGCACTAAATCTCGCCCTACAATTTCTGGTGTTGGAACTCAACCCTACTCGGCAGTGGCGGATATGTCTGTCAAGGCCTGTCGAGGGCCTCAATTATTAACAGGGGTTCAGCGATGCAGCTATTGAAAACAGATATACAAGAATGTGGATCATGGTTTTTCGAGTTCTGGTGAGCATGAAGATTTGGTTGAGGCAAAGCACGGGATATGCCGAACCAATCGTTATGAACAGCATGTGCCTTCTTTTTGCGCGCTGACGTCGCGTTCGCCGTGCAGAAGAAGCTCTATTCCACTTCCAAGTAAGATTGTAATGGTTGCCTTTCGGATTTTAGCAAGATTGCGCTGGGTCAACTTAGATAAATATGCATTGCGATTGCGATGTGGCAAAGCTTAGAAAACTCTCAAGAATTGATTGATTGCTAATAATGGCACGATATACCACTCTCGGTACAGGACGGTTGAGGAGTTTCGAACCGTATGGTAGGCGTGGTTTTTTTAAAAAAAAAAATAAGCTGAGCCCCCACATTTGTTTTTAATTTTTTTCTTTCAGATTGTAGGCGCCGTGAACACGAACGGCCCAAAAATGAGACAAGTTGCCAAGGTCTAGGCGGGCTTTAATTCCACGCCTCATTTCCTAAACGGGAATGAAGTTCCCTCGGGAACTACATTACATATCAAAAGCTGTGCGCCCTCACCCGCCTTCTGCCGACTCGTCGCCCGTCATCCGGACTCGTCTCATCTCATCCCCCGTCATCCGGACTCGTCTCATCTCATCCCAACTGACCCCGATGCCTCCCAATCCATCACAACCCATCCCATCCCCATTCATCCCAACCTCAAAACTTATTAGGATCAACCTTCCCCCCCGCACTCTCATTTCCCCTCTTACTAGCAGCCGAAGTCCCCGCCATACTCCCCTTATCCTGCGACGGAGACACCGCAGTCCTTGGACTACCCATCATCAAGCCGTAATAACCGCCCACACCCAAGACGAGAGTAGCTACGATTGCATATCTGTGTGCCCGCGTATGGTTAGTAACTCAATGACGTAGGTAATACGGAAATTGAAAAGGGGGGGAAAGGGGAAGGCATCAAACTCACATCTTGTTACCGGCTGGTGGTGCAGCCGCCTGTTCAGCTGGTTTACCGCCTGGTTTGTTTTGGTAGGATTCGAATCTCTTTGGTGTGGTGTGGAATTCTCTGGCAGACCTGGCGGTACGT